>JANIJH010258537.1:0-17589 GCA_024520975.1 Erythroxylum areolatum
AAATGATCTATCCCTCTAAAATCAGAGGCCAAAATTATACTCAATGAATAAATGCAGTATAAATTCCTATCCTGTCCTAATTACCTAAACGCCCATCGCATCGGTAACGGGATGCTACATAATATGAATAGGATCACTTAGTCATGCTTCATAATTGGACAAACGAGCATCGTGAAAATGCATCCCATCCAAACGACGTCGTTTCGGGTAAGTTATAAACGTTTATAACTTAACCAAAACTACGTCGTTTGGTTTAAGTCGTTTTGCGTTATATTTTGAACGTTTATAACTTAACCAAAACGACATCGTTTGGCATAAAACCAAAATGATGTCGTTTTGGTAACATTTAAAAGATCCGAGATTAACCCCCCCCCCCCCACCCAGCCCGCACGCATCTGCTTCTTCTTCCTCTCGTTCGTCGAGCTGCGGCCTTCGTCCGTCTAGCTCCATCGCTGTCATCTTCTTCATTTTGTACTGAGTAAGTCGTCGATTAATCGTCCGTTCAGGTAAGTTGTCAATGCTGGGTTTTTTTTTCTTTCATTGTTGTACTGAGATGCTTAATTTTCTGTTAGGTTATCTGCTTTCTCCCGTTAACGTTCGTTGATGATTCATTTTGAGTGGACTGTGTGTGTTAATGTTGGTGAAGAATGGGAAAACACAAGAGTTTTGTTATGATTTAGGGATTAGTTTGTGATGCCTATAAAGTGTTTGATGAAAGTTCTCTTGCTTTGTTTTATCTTTTTTTTGTTTCAAATGAAAGTTCCATCATGTTCTTTAACTTGAACAAAACCTCTTGAAATGAATTTTTATTATAATATTGAGCATTAGCACTTAAAATTACCTTATAATATTATGAACTTAAAAAATAGTATAATATTATTAATATACTTTAATAAAAATCTGTTAATGTAGTTCATTTGGTAAACTATACAAACCTCATTTTAATAGGCAGTATATAATACTATATATGAATAACATATTAATAGCTTGACAGAATTTTAACATATTTTATAAACAAATTAAAATAATTAAAATATTTTTAAAGATAAGGGAGATCATAAGTGAGACTTATGTTTTTAACATTGAATTATGATAAATTCATAAATAAATTATATTCTAAATCAAAATTTTCAATATTATTAAAAATGCCAAAATAATCAACCGAATATCATAATCTTTCATACTAAGACAATCGTCATGGTGCACTAATTTATTAAATTAAACTAAAATATTGGTAATAATATACAAAATTAAATTAATTTAGTTAATTTAATATTTAATTTAGACAATACTTCTTAAATTGGGTAAAACTTTCTTATTTGAATTCGGATTAAGTTACATGTCAAAAGATTTAAACATGTTAGTTAAGTTTAATGATTTGTGTAAGCATGAAGTCATGAATAAATATGGCAAGTGAAGAGCATCAAATATAAAAAAAATAAATTATTATTTTAAAAAATTTTATATGCAACAATGACCAGGGTGGTATCCATATATATTCAATAAATACAAAAACTCAATTTATTTAAACTAGATTATATATTCCTATAAGATATATTAAAATTATATCTATAGCGAATTATGTTATTTACTAAAAGTATTAGAACAACCAAACATATACGGATTTGATATTCTAAATGGCAAGTAACTATTTTGAAAAATAATGATATCTTTATTAAAAGCTGCAGAGAATATAAAAATATTTAAGATCAATGAATAAAAATGAATTAAATTAGATAACACAACTTTTAGAATCAAACTTCATTTATCCTTGGCTAGAAAAGAAGTAATTAGTTGTTTACGGTTATAAAGAAAATGCAACCCACAATAAATGAGAAGAGAAGAGATTTTTTATATAGCTCCTTTATAAAGAAAATTCCTCCCATGTAAGCCAAGGTAGAATCTAACCCTTCAATCTCAAAGTAAAGTGATTTCCAAAAGGAAGAAGGTGCCATAATCATAATTATATAATCCTCTTTATCATCAAAATGACATGATTCATGCTTATTAACATCCTCGGCCCTATAAGAAAAAAAGAAAAATGACATTTTGTCGAACATCACCATAGGTCATATTTTATAAAAAGAAGCATGTAATATGTTACATCTTTTGTTAAGACTCATTGTCACATAATAGCAAAGATACTCTATTATGGAAAGACTTCTAGGATACATCCCCAAACATGAAGTAGCATACTTTGTCATTTAGTTAAGAAATAGTTCTAACTCGTTCAAAAACCAATGTATGGAATTATCATAAAAGTCATCAAATAATACTTTGGACAAGTTAGTATGGTATACCAACAATCTCCTAAAGGCTTCCATCATCCTTTGGTTAACAATAAAACTCCTAACTAAAGATAGATTCAATTTTGGCTTCATCAACAACCTCTCCTACATTTCTGTAATTAAGAGAATGAAATTCTAAAACATTTATTTTTTAAAAGTCTATAGAGTTGACAATTGTGCACTAAGTAAATAAGCTTTATCTCTATCTATCCAATGAAAATAGTTAGAAAAGTAAATGCTTTAAGGGGGGTTCAATATGAAGTCCTTACATTATTGATTTGTCTTGACTAATTTAGTTGTTTTGTTTTTTTGTTTTAGTTTAATTAATGAAGTCTTATTTCTTAGCTTATCAGTTAATTAAGGTTAATAAATGTAATGACATATCGTTTGGAGACCTAAATTAAGCTGTGATTACTGGTGAATATAGAAGTGTAATTTTATTGCATGAATGACCCTTTTTTGAAAAGGGGGAAGTCTATTTTATAGGAAAAATGCTGCCAAATTTTCAATAGGCTTCTCATATAGCTCATGACTTTGGATTATTGTAATATTTCATGACAATTGTTTTAATATATCCCGGTTTGTATAATGTGAGCGTTTTTTGGGAATAGGTTGTAGGATATCAATTGTTCGCAGTTTTGATATTTGCAAGGAGATTGAAGAGAAGCTTTACTAGCTATTAAAATGACATTCATATCCTTATAAGTCTGGAATTGAAGAATGATTTCAAACACATATTGAAAAATGAAATATATATCAGTTTGTATATTTCTCATTCTAGGTCTGCCTCTCATCATCTTCCTTCACGCACTTCAACGAGATCCTTTGACTGTTTGGTTGAGGTTAGTGATTTAGTTTGTTACTACATTTTCTTGAACTTACGTTTATTTGGGTATTTCTGTACTTTTAATATGCTAATTATTACACGTATATCTTTTTAAAATTGTATATGTTAAAACAATTTATTAAAATAAGTATTCATATTGTTATGAATACTTATGAAATTTGAGACTAGTACATATTTAATATAAGAGTTTTAACATTAATTATCTTCAAACATATATGATTACAAACATATATGTTAGATGTTAAGTTTACAATTGTTTTGGATCTCAACCCATATATCTTAACCCATAACTTTTGATCCATAGTAACGAGAAATTGTTATCTTCGTTCACACCTCTTATGTTAGATCTTGTGAAATTTATTGTGAGACAATGATCGAATACTAACTATGGATTCACTGTTTTAAATTAACAGTTGTCCAGAAATGAGTTTTCAGGATAGATCTTGGATGTATAGATAAAAAAATGTTGACGGTTTCATTAATCCTGAATTTGTTAAGGGAGTGGAAGCTTTTATTCATTATGCATGTTCTCAACCTGCATTTATGGATGGGATAAAGATCAGATGTCCATGTAAAAAGTGAAAACACAAATGTTTCTTTACTATTGACGAACTTAATGGGCATTTGCTGAGAAAAGGATTTGTCCCCAATTATTTTGAGTGGACATGACATGGGAAACCAGGCTTTTCTAGCACCTCAAGGGGTAATCAACCAGAATCGTCTGTCAACCTAAACGAGTATGAAGGGGGATTGGATTTAGAAAAAATTATGTGGAACAAATAGAAAATTCGTACATGCGAATGGTTTATGATGGGGTCGGTTATACCTTTGACGAAAATAGGGAAATTCTTGAAGAAGAACCTAACCCACAAGCAAAATAGTTTTTTGACTTAATACAGTCAGCTGACCGAGAATTGTGGCAAAATTGTAAGACAATGACCCAATTACCTTCAATTGCTTGAATATTGAACATAAACTCTTAAGGACATATTTCGGATTATAGTTTTGATAAAATTTTAGAATGGTATAATGAATCATTGCCTACAGATCATACAATGGTTGATAGTTTTTACAATATGAAGAAACTTATTAGAGGTCTTGATTTACGCACTGAAAAGATTGATTGTTACAAATTGGAATGTATGTTATATTGGGGAGATGATAAGGACTTAGAAGAGTGCCAATTTTGTGGCCAATCTAGGTTTAAGCCTAGAAAGGGTTCAATGAAACAAAAATTAGTACCATGGAAGCGGATGTAATATTTTCCGTTAACTCCGAGACTTTACAGACTTTATACTTCTTATGTTACTGCATCTCATATGAGATGGCATGCTGAACACGAACAGAAAGATAGAGTAATGAGTCATCCATCAGATGCACTAGCATGGAAGCATTTCAATGACACCCATCTTGATTTTACAGTTGAACGTCGAAATGTTAGGTTGGAATTATCGACGGATGGTTTCCAACCTTTTGGTCAATCCGTGCATCAATATTCATCATGGCCAATCATAGTGACTCCTTATAATTTGCCTCCTTAGATGTGTATAAAATAAGCATATATGTTCTTGACTGTGATTGTGCCAGGACCTGCTAATCCGAAGCATAAAATTGATGTGTTCTTACAACCATTGAAATCTGAATTACAGCATCTGTGGGAATATGGTGTCCAAACATATGATGTCTCTCTAAAATAGAATTTTGTGTTGAGGGCGGCATTGATGTGGACCATTAGTGATTTTCTAGCATTTGCCATGTTATCTAGATGAAGCACAGCTGAAAAATTAGCTTGTCCTTATTGTGGCAATGATTTTGACGCGTTTTATCTTCCAAATAGGGGCAAAATATGTTGGCTTGACAATCACAGGAAATTTCTTCCTTCAGATCATCCATTTAGGTGCAATAAACAAAAGTTCATTAAGAATAGGGTGGTCAAAACATTTCCTCCTCCTATAAAAGTTGGTAAAGCGATTTTGCAAGAGATTGAAGAATTAGGCTTGCTAAAAGTAACATAATTAGAAGGCGATGAAGTAAATATAAGCATTAGTCAAAACTTTGATTGGAGAAAACGAAGCATATTTTAGGATTTGACAAATTGAAAAACAAATTTGATACGTTATAATCTAGATGTTATGCATATTGAGAAAAATATTTTTGACAACTTATTCAATACTGTTATGAATATTGAAGGGAGGACAAAAGACAATGCAAAATCATGAGCTGATTTGCAACTTTTTTGTAGAAGGAATGAATTACATAAAGATATTCGCACCGGAAAATATCCGAAAGCATGTTACACTTTGGATAAAAAAACAAAAGGAATTTTTGTGTGAATAGTTGAAAAGTCTGAAGTTTCCCGATAGTTTTGTTTTGAACTTGGCTAGGTGTGTGGACCCGAGGAAGTACAAACTGTTTGGAATGAAAAGTCATGACGGTCATGTGTTTATCCAAAGACTTATTCCAATTGCATTTCCGGAGTTGCTACCAAATAAGATTTGGGAAGTAATAACAGAATTAAGTATGTTTTTCAAAAGTTTAACATCATCTAAATTCAAGTTGGCGGACCTAGAGAAACTCGAGAAGGAAATTCCAGTAATTCTATATAAGTTAAAAGGGATTTTTCCTCCAAGCTTCTTTGACTGTATGGAGCATCTACCTATGCATTTAGCACACGAGAAAAAACTAGCCGAACCAATTCAATATCAATGGATGTATCCATTTGAGAGGTAAGTGAAAAAATATTATTGCCATAACCATATTATTATGTATTTACTACAAAGTTGTAATAACCATTTTGTCCAATATAGGTATTTGCATCACTTTAAAAAAATGTGAAAAACAATGCCAGAGTTGAAGGATCGATATTTAATGCTTATTTAGTGGAGGAAGCTAGTATATTTTGTGGACATTATTTTGAGCCGCATGTTCACACAACAGAAAGAAAAGTTCCTCGTAATGACGATGGGGGAAGAACAATTGATGTTGATGGTAACTTGTCCATTTTCACCTATCCTGGACGAACATATGGACATCCATTAAGAAAAATGTTAACAGAGGAAGAAATTGAGGCTGCACATGGTTACATTTTATTGAACTGTCAGGAGATTCAACCTTTCGTGCAGTAAGTTGAACATTGTGGTTTCTTCCTTTATATTTCTGTGTTGCTCATTACTGAAAAACATAATAATGTATTTAGATTGTACAAGATATTGTTACGCGACATAATGTCAGACAACACACAGGATGATATAAATAAAGAAGTTGAAAAACACTTTCCTCGATGGTTCGAGACATATGTAAGTTCTCAATTACAACTATTCTAATAGTTTAATACCATATTTAACTATTCCCATGACATTACACATTAATGGTATGATAATTTCTTTTATGTAGGCTGTAGAAAATCAAATAGAATTAGTGATCTTTCAAAGAGACCTCTGCGAATTGTTAAATCGTATCCAATGTTTATCGTGAATGGATACAAATACCATACAGAATATCATAGGTATAGCATGGCAACAATAAATAGTGGAGTTGCCATACAGGGAGAATTAATGGATTACTATGGTAAAATAATTGAAATACTTAAAGTTGAGTACCCGTCTTTGCCTATTAAGTGATGTGTGATATTTAAATGTGACTGTTATAACCCGACTTCAAATGTTGGAACAAAAGTGTATAGCCGATCAATCTAGTTGAAGTCAACATAAGGAGAAGATTGAGACAGTTTGAACCTTTCGTTTTGACAATGCAAGCGAAACAGTTGTGTTATGTCCTTTTTCCAAGCTTACGATGCGATAATATAGATTGGTTGGCGGTTTGTACAATTAAGCCTAGAGGTGTTTTCCAACCACATAAAAAAGGAGAGCAGAGAGTTGACATTGAAGTGTTTCAGGAGGATGTCACATTTATAAATAAAACTGTGACATATGATAATAATGAACCTTTAAACGATCCATCAAACAAATTTGTTAATATTTCATCTGGAGAGGATGACGAGGGTCAGAGATCTGAAGAGAAACCTGAGTTTGATTCTTATTCATCCAAAGAAGAAGATGATTGTACTTTACAATTAAGTTATGATAGTGATTAAATTGTGTTTGTAATTGAATTTTTTAATAAGTGTGATAAATTATTTCATTTTCACTATATTATATACAGAATTTCATTACAAATCTTATTCAAGGAATGTCGACATGGCGACTAGTTTTAGATGGTATTCATTCCTTCCATTGGGAGGAATGTGGCAAAATTGTTCCAGCCGAAGGAATAAAGTATGCAGAAAAAATCGTCACTCCATACACTAAGAATCGTTTGCCTTTTATGGCCGATCTTTTACTTCAAGGTGTTTAGTATGATCTGGATAATGTCTCTTTCCTTATTATGTGCATCTCATTTTCTTTGATGAAATGATTATATATATTCACATTTGATGGTCTATACTACATGTTTTAAGCTTCTTTAAATCTCGAAGATGACATATATGCCAATAAAGACAAGAGCGATGTCACTACTGTAACATCCCATCACTGATGGGAAGGGTAAATTGGTAACTTGGAACGGGTTAGGAATGTGTATACATATCTCGGAATGAACATGCATTATATGGCCTCTATATATATAGATGAATGGTAATTTTTGCACATGCATATGATTGTACATGCATTCATGACATATCCCGGCATAAGTGTTTAATTGTGATGTTTGTGAAAAATGTGATATAGGGGTTTGAAACATTGAATTTGAGTGATTTATGTGTGTTTTATATTTTTGGAGATTTTTAGGAATTTTTTGGGAATATTTGAGGTACAATGTCCGGATCGAAAAAATTACCAAATGGCAGACTGATTGGATTTCCGGTACCGAAAATGACTGTCCAATGGCACTGGAAAATTAGATGCACGATTTTAGGATTTATTACTTTGAGCCATTGGAATTTGGAGAGAAATTGGAGTAGAAACCGATAGAACGCTTAAAAATCAGGACAAGTGACACATGTCACTTGCCTATTTTAGCCTTTAACTTAGTTGTTTTTATATTATTACCTAAGAGTTTTAGCTCCACGACATTTTACCCTTTAGAGACTTAAAAACCACTTGGAAAGGGCAAGTTCCTTCTCATCCATAGGTGTTCTTCTTTCCTTTGATTTCGTTGGTTTCTCCTTCCATACAACAAGCTTTTCCTTGCTTCTTACTTGCTCCTCCCTTATCCACACACAAATCAAACCTTTAGCCTTGAGATGATGATGATTGGTGAGGGTGTGAGTGATGGCCGTAGGTGTTGGTAAGTGGTAGAGAGTTGGAGTGATTTGAAGAGTTTGAAGTTAAATCAAAGGCACATTTGGAGCGTCGATCCACTGACATTGCTGAGACTTCCAGGCATTAGCTCGGAAGTTAATTGGTGAGTAACCTAGATGATTCCTCGATCTTTATTGTTTATAATTCTGCACCGATATAACTTTGTGGAGAATAATGGTGGGCTTGTGCTTTGTTTATGACTGAATTCCGGACCGAAGGTGTCCAATGTATTGGGAGATTATGACATAGAAGTGCAATTGTATGTGGATATGCGAATTAATCGCTTACAATGTGCTACTTTGTGATATTTGTATTGATTGTGCCTTATATGCTGATTCATTTTGACATATGCATTTCATGCATGAAGGCATGATCAGATAATGACAGTTGTGACCGGAGCAGCCACCGAGAGCTTAAAGCTCAACGTATTAGGGCCTCGAGTCCACCGTGATTCAGAGCCTCAGGCTCGCCGATAAATGTGCCCTTAATGGTACATTTCAGGCGCTCGGTCACAACAACGTAATCAATTGAAAAAAAAGGGTCACATACGCATTTCGTATGCATTTGATTGAACGTCTGTGATTGTTGATTTAGTGAAAGGCAGAACGCCTTGTGTTCATGTGAATAATCATGTAGTACTTTTGAATGGGCTATTTTTGACATAACTGTGATCTGTTGAGTATGCATGAATTGGGTGAACCATCGATGATGGTTCCTCACTGAGTTCGCAAACTCACCCAAAATTGCAACTTATTTTTCAGAACCGAGAGAGTAGACTCCTAGCTCCAGAGGGACTTTTTCTGCCGTGTAGATCGTGTTGACAAGAGAAGTCATGGCTCACAGGTTGGTCAGCTGGGATTTTTGGGGGATGACTTAGTTAGGCTTTTGTATTAGATTTCTTTTGGAGTAATGTACAGAAAGTGAAAAACTTGCAGAGATGTAAATTACTGCTTTTGATGAAATGGGATAAGGAAACAATTTGGTTTCAAAAATTAGTGATTTTTATATTAATGCTTTATATTTATGATGCCATGCGAAGTACAGTAGCGATTGTTCGTAGTTCACCCTTATTGTAGGATATGCATCAGAATGACCTACGGGCGTCCCGGTGTATACCCTACGGTAAAGGGTGCTACAACTACAGTATGTAAAGGATTAGGAAGATCGGTTCTTAAGCAAAATCTGTCAATTCCATAAACCTCGTCTGGATATTCACGTATGCATTAATATCAATTATTGGTTTATTTAACCGTTTTCTAATATGACATTATGAAACTTATATACTGATTGTGTTTTAGGTAAATCAGTTCCTGCTAGTAGTTTATATGGAGACTTAGTCTTTCATACTAAGACCGGTGACGTATTAAGTGTATCCTCAACAAGTTTAGCTATAGCAGAAACATTGTTACAAGAAGGTATTCAAAAGCGTAGACCTGAGGGAAGAAATATCACTGTTTCAATTGGTGCATTTGAACAGGCCAGGACACTTCTCGGGAATCCAAACATGGGGGACTCATTTACCTTTACCGAATCCCATCTCACATGGAATCAAACAAAATAATTATATCATTTTAATTTATCGTTGCAATATAGTACATAAGCAACTGAACATTGATATATTGTTGTATGTGTAAGAATTTGTCCTATGCTCTATTGAATGAGGGTTGTTATTGTTTTTTTTCTACAATTGTTAACTGTCATTTTCGTCGTTTGTACTTGGATATGACATTAAACAAATTGCCTTATTTCCTTTTCCATATATTGTATCAAATATTGAATTCAAATTATTATATAAGTAGAAAATTCGATCAACAATGATTGTCAGGTTCGTCATATGGGACCAAAGAGACAGCGTGAGGTTATGCAGCCCAGGTTTAGAGGCTTGATTTGCGGCACTTACTATGTAGGTGAATCGTCACATTCTGTAGCTCCCAGTAGCTCACCTCCTCTCCCTCCCGAACCTACTGCTGCAGATGAGGCATCACTTACTACAAGACATACTACACCATCCGTATCCCCATCTCCAACTCATATATCGTCCAATACTGCTTTATCGGAAGGCGGAGACGTCCACATGCCTGGAGATCAGGGACCAGACAGAAGAAAGGACATAGTAATTGATGGCCCTCTGTAAGTGAAATCACATTAATGATTACTTCTTTATAATTAAGATATAGGTTTATCAGTTTTAACATTTTGTCAAATTACTTTTTATATTAGGATGCTTCCGTCTAGACCATGTTCTAGAAATATGACTTCCAAATTTAAAGAACGGATTGATCATGAGGGTTATGTCTGGAAAAATATCTCTCAGACAACAAAGGAATTTTACTTTCAGGAGTTTCAGATACAATAAACAATTACCTCTGTTTTGTATTGCTTTATATACACTAATTACATAAATATTATTGCATGATATTACTTTAAATGTTTTCCTTCTTATTTCAAAAAAAAAATTCTGGGATTCTAGTTTGGACGCCAGCATATATAAACTATGGGAGAGCAAAGCTCGTACACGTTACTGCAACTTCATTGGTGCGATACGGAAGATTAATGTACGATCGCGTTTATTTCGGAGCAAATATGGAGTCGATGGCAGGAGTATTGGAGAAGCCCTGCGGTAATGACAATCTCAGGGCGTAACTCCATCAACAGACGTGGAGGCCCGGGAGGAGAGAGTCTTCCCATACATACGGAAGGATCAATAACCCACCATGAGCATGTACAGAGGCTTGTAAGTATCTAAACCTCACACTTATTTTGTACATGCTTATCTTTGTTGTATTATAGAAAATGGTATTGGTATAAATGCCTGGTGCCACATATGGCTGTGTTAAGTTTTTTTATTTGTTCAACAGGGGGCATATCATAAAATTAGGGAAAACTTTGGCAAAATTTTATTAAATATAATTCACATCTAAACATTTAGGTTAAATATGCAGGAAAAGTCTTTGGGTCTTCCTCCTACACTTACTCAGTTGTTTTTGCATACTCACATCAAGAAGCATGACGGTGTGACATTCGTTAACAATCGATGTAGAGAACTTAATGTATGTGAACTTAATGCCTTATTATTATTTCTTTTATAATCATTTAGTTTTACAATTATGAATAAACTCTTACTAACATAAACATTGATTTTTAATATGACTAAATACAACAAATCATTCAGCGCCAGTCTTAAAAGGAACAATCTGTTGATGAGACTCAGACGTATTTTGATGTTGTTGGTGGTAGGGACTGTCGTGGATGGATATTTGGGCTAGGTTCATTTACTAATATTTGTTATTCGCAATCCTCTATGTCTAGTACAGCAACGTCTATCAGACAACCACAATCGTCGGAAGTCACCAAGCTTCGGGCCACATTGGATATGGTGATGGACTAGATGACTCAACTGAGACAGGAGCTTGAGCAGCTGAAGGAGAAGGGTAGCACCTCTGAGCACCCTCCATCATCAGGACATTAAGATCGTTGTAGTCATTTGCTTTGAAATACAAAAATATATTATGTAAACTTCAATGTTTTTATTATCGCTTATCAACTTTTGAACTTTATATTACCAATTAATTTCTTTTTCAACAAATTTAATATATACACAAATTAAATTAATATGCACAGATAATTCACAATTGTTTAAATTATGCATTTTTAATAAGATCATTAAACAAATTTTAATGCCAGGGTTTTCGGGAAAAAAAATCAAACTACCAATTACTGACAGATTTTAGAAAACCGTCGACAAATATTTTAACATATTACCGACGGAATAAGGACACCATCGGAAAACATGTACACATATTACTGACGAAAATTTGTTTACTATCGGTAAGTTGACCGTTTCATTTATCGACCGATTCTGTTAATTCGTTGGTATATTTACATCTATTTACCAACGGATAAACATTTGATATTCCGTCGTTAAATTTAACTACAGTCTGATTAACGACGACTTTGCCGGCCGTTAATTTCCGTCGGTAATTATTAATACCAACGAAATATTAGGATTTACCGATAGTTTTCTCCGTTGGTAATCCCTACATTCTTTTAGTGTTAGTCTCTTTTTTGTTGGGCTTATATTAGTAGAGCTTTTGTTAGTAGAACTTTTTTCTGTAGATCTTTTCTAAAAAGAACTTTTCTAAAAAATTAATTGATTGTTTGACTGTTATTTTAAAAAGAATTTTTTTAAAAGAGCTTCATACAATAGACTGTTTGACAACATAAAAAAGTTATTTTTAATTTTAACTATATTTTATTTTATAATAAAAAATATTTATACATATAAATATTATTTAAAGTATATTAAACAATATGCAAAACACAATATATTAATCATTATATAATTTTAAACCATAAGAAATATAAATGAAAATATATCTAACCAAATCTTTTATATGGATTATAACATAAGTAAACTAATATTAAAAATAAATATTAAAACATATAAAAATTAAATAATATTATATAAATTTTAAAATAAATATTCAAGTTGAGTAAATAGTTAAATACATAATAAAAGAGAAGATGAATTTGTGGATATTGTGATAATTATGTGTAAAATATAAGGGTAAAAAGGACTAAAAAATAGGCTCATTAATTGATATGAAAAATCTACTAAAAAAGTCGTTTAGAAGGCCTTTTTTAAAAGCTCCAAATTTGAGCTTCTTAAAAAACTATATTTTAACTGCTTAAAAAGTCATATCTATTAAAATTGTACTTTTAAATTTTACAGTTAAACATCTACTTTACTTAAAAAAAACTTTTGTTGTAAAAAAAAATACTTATTCACCTCACAAAAGTATTTCCAAACAGGAAATTAAGAAGAGTTGGAACACTACTTTGGCTAGATAGATGACCGCAAATAGTCTTTGCATATTAAAAGGCCTACGTACGGTAATTTCCAAGCAAGTGGACTCAAAAGGTAATTTTCAATAGAAGAAGAGAATATACATATTGTATAATACACATGATTGTCAATTAATACTTTCCTTTTCCGTATTAAAATGTTCTTTTTTTAACATTATAAAATGGCTTAATACCATTATATCAAAATTTGAGATTAAAATCTTAAATAGATGGACAAGTGTTTTTCTTGCAAACTAATTTAAACATATTTAATTATTGGAAAGATAAATATACCATCAAATGTACTTTTAAAGCTCAAAAGATTAATTATGTTCGTCCAACCTGTAAAAGGAAATCAAATACTAAACAAATTATCCTTTGAGCTATTCTTCACCTGAATGAGCTTTAATTGATGTGCAGCGGAGTGTCAAACTCAAAACATGAATAACAGAAATGGGAGCGACCAACCCCAAAATACCCGTTTTGAAGTACATTATTGATACAATCAAGCTCTCGATGCATATTCAACGACTGAATCTAAAAGAGCATGTCCTCAGTATGATTGTTTATAATGAATTGAGACAACTAACAACCTATAATAGATAATTAGTTCACATTAAATTATTTTATCCTTAATTTATCACAATCGGGAAACTTTGTCAGTTTCCAAGGAATGCAATCCGATATAGAAGTGAGAAAATGTATAACATGAGCAAATAAATCGGTCAACAAGTCACACAGACAGTCTTTAAATATAACACACAAAATGAACGTGCACCTTCAACCGTTAGCACTCAAACTATTGCATTGGCAGATACTGATCCCAACTCATCAGGGGTTTATGGAAAAGCCTAGTTGCCTAAACTATACAAACATAGCAAAGCAGTAACTTTTCGATTCAACATCAACACCCCAAGCCCAATCCCATGACACCATCTTGAAAGGTAGCTTCAAACTTTAAAGGTCAGCAGTCAATATTCCTACTTGGAAAGATATCATCTCCAGAAGAAAACTAGTCGAGAGGTAAATGTATAATACAATAAACTCCATTTGAATCCCTCAATAAAAATCCATATAGGCTCCCATAAAACAACATAGTTAATTAGTATCGCCTCCTGGGACTCCTTGAGCGATGAGATCGTCCTGATCTGAAAATATTCAGAAGAGAAATAAATTTATACTTCCAACACAAGACGTCGAACCAAACTTTCAACTGACAAGTACATCAATTCCATACCAAATCATACAATACATAGCCATTTTGCTATGCCTGTATATACCAAACATCTAAAAGACACATTAAGAAGAGAAAATCCAAAGATTAAATAACAATGAAATAAGAAAGCTAAAGATGACATAATGAAGAGCACTTTCACAGCTTGACACTTCTCTACAATTTCAATTACAATCCTACCCTCTAGACAATACCTGATAATCCAAAATAGAAGAGCATTAAGCCAGCCCACCAAAGACGTTATGTAGAACATACCTCATGTTCCTTCTTTTAAATGGCCCAGTGCTGGGACCATTGCTGAATGCCCAGTCGACGTTGATAATCTGTGTGAGCAGTTCAGACCCATTCATTGCAGCTATTGCATTCTGTGCTTCCTCAAATTTCTCATACTCTATCAATGCATAGCCCTAGAAATTCAATAGTTCAATTTGATCAATTCAAACGTCATAAGATTTTCAATGAAGCGTATAGGGAACTATAGACAAATATACAACCCAAAAACTGCAGCCACAAAATGCTTTATCAAGAAAAGTCAAAATACTAAGCCTGCTACAATAGTAATTTACTAAATTTAGGAAAACAATGCTAACATCTTAAAAATGTAGGAGACTACAGCTGTCATGTCTTATCTGTGCACTTTGTCCAAAAAAAAAAATCCAACATCCCTTATCAAGAAAAAGTAATACCAAGCACTTAAAGACTAGTAACTTTTGAACATATAAGAAAATATAATTTGGATTTTGTTGGGGAGCTGGGTTCGGCGTTAACTCTTTTATTATTTGAACATACAGTAATAGACATTTGGTGAGGAAACTTTAAAACCTAATCCATTAACAAATATTTCTCAGTATTCCGCTTAAATGTTAAGTGAATCAGGAATTATTCCACAAGATAAAAAGGTGAGCGAGACATTCTCAAATATGACAACTAGAAACCTAACAGCAGAAAATCCAACTCTTCCTACATACAAGTGAAGTTTACCTTAACAAAACCAGTGCGACGATCAAGGTTTAGGTGCAAGTTCTTAATCTCTCCAAACTCACCAAAAGCATTCTGCAAATCATCCTCTTGTGCCTCCTCATGCACTCCAGTCACCAAAACTATCCATCCTTCAATGGCTGCACAATGTTGGTAATAAGTAAAGCTGACAATCCTAATACTAAAGAAAGATACTTCACTGAACAAACAGTTATGCCACTAGTTTGAAGGAGATTTTTTAGAACTATGCTTCCTTTTGAAATACAGCAACATCCCATCTTGTTTTCAGAAGGCAACAAAATTCAGAGAATAATGTTCTGATTGATAGATGACAGGTTTGTCTCATGAGATGTTCTATATCTGTGATCAGTTGGTTAAGAAAAAGCTAAAGTGAAGACGGATGCTATGATGTTCGTCTCACATGAATTCCCCAATGATCCCAGCTGCGTTACTCTCAAAGATTTTCACTTTACAGCCATTTTATCCTTTCCTCAATAATTCCACTTGAAACTTAAAAACTCATGTCACTGCCGCTGATATAAAAGCATCGAGACAAGTCCTAATAAAGAAACTCAGGTCACTACCAACCAATTAAACAATTTAGAGAGCATCTAAGTGTGAGCTAACACATTTAATCAGTTCTAAAAAGGTGGCTTTTTTTTATAAGTTTACTAAACCCTAATAAATCCTAACCTAATAAATTAAGCTTCCAAATCTACATAAAAAGTAAATTCAGCAACCAAAAAAAACCCTAAAAAGTGGTTCGCGGGGACTAACAGCGTTGAGGGCCGGGGCCACCATCAGAGCCGAGAGAATCAAAGTCTCGAGCAGCAAGTCGGGTCTGGCGGTCAGCGTCGGCGTCTTCACGAAAGCCGCGGCCTTTAGTCTTCTTGCCGGTTATGGCCGACTTGAGCTTGGGGAGAGGGGCAGCATCGACGTCAACGGCGGCGTCATCGTCCATCAAGTCATCGTCCTCCGGCTCAAAGTCCACCGCCTCAGCGTCCACGTTGGCCATTTCGATAACAAAGTCCAGACACACAGGAAATCGTGTTGAAGAGGTTGGAAAGTTAAGAGATTACATTAAGACATTAAAAAGGATAGATTACATGTTCAATTCGACGTCGTGTCGTTGTAGGAATATGAATTATCATTGCAACATGAGCACAATTGTCGTAGCCCAGTATCTGTATATCTGATCCAAAGAACATAGTCTGGGCTCGGACAAGGCCCCCATCACCATTCCACAACAGATGTCTATTGTACCACTTCTTAGTTATTATTCATGCTTTTATAAGTTTGTTGGTAAACTTCCTCAATAGTCTTGCAAGAACGTTGTTTAGATTTTGTAATAACTCTTGGAATCGATCATCATATTTTGAAATTAGTGGTTATTGCTCGTTCTATCTCAAAACTTTTATTAGAATAATTCTAAGTAAAATGCAGTTTCTCAACATAGATGTGTAGGTCATATGATGACCAAAGAAATCTCTTCGATGTGCTTCTCAACATTTGAAGCAGGTCTTTTATTATCTCTAAGGGATTGAAGTTAATTTGAATTCAATAGCAAACGGAATTTCTAGTAGTAATAAACTGAAGGATGATCGTCTCTTTGTAATCTTGTTGGTTTTGTTGGCATCTTGGTACTTGTATTGCACTTTAAAGCTTTTATAATTGTTACGGCTATGCCTTGAATAGTATTCTTTATTTAACTTCTGGAAAAAAAATTCAAGCAACTAGTCGATCATTTAGTAGTGAAATTCTTTGTCAAGCAAGTCCCGATTCGCAGGAGAGGTGTAACGATCTGGGTACTATCTCAGAGGGAGACTTGCTGAAATAAACATGTATGTAAAGATGTAAATTACTTGCACCTGACTAGATAGCAATGTTCCGAATACTATATTAGACTTAGTATCGGATTAGTTGGACTTACTATTAGATTAGGTTTTATTACAGTATTATATTGGTACCTGTCAATATAGAGTACCGTTTCGGGTAATTTTTTAAATTTATGAAATAGTCCATGAATTTTTTTAGAAATTGCAAAATAGACTATTGTCATATTGTACTGTTGTATTGTGTACTTTATAAGTTTACATCAAC
>JANIJH010260685.1:0-20702 GCA_024520975.1 Erythroxylum areolatum
TCTGCATTAGTGTCTCATAATTGTATTCCGCAATCGTTGTAAACTGATTTGCATTTGTATTTCATGGTTCTTGTAAAGTATTGCTAAATGATAGTAATACCTATAACTGCAAAGATTTACTACTGTTTACTGCTTGTTCCGCACGAATGTGTAATAACTGAAACTGCTTCCTTTTAACGTGGAATGTATTTCAATAAAAAAATTGTATACCGAGTTTTACTGGCTGATGTAGTACGCCACCCTCGCGGGGCACGGACTCTGATATCACCAATGATATCGGATTCGGGTCACGTGGGAGTGGGGTGTTACACAACGGCAGAGAGTCTCCGAAGAGGATAGTCATTGGAGAGGAGAGGAGAACCGAGAGAGAGTGAGAGTAGCATCAGGGTCGGGTTGATTTAAGAAAAAAAATTTGTAAAAAGTCCTTCATATTTTTAAAATTTATGGTACTGGTCAGTACCATGTGAAATCATCGATACCAATTAGTACTGAAAACTGGTACTTATATACTTAATTTTATACCACTTTTTTATCGATACGATATCTTCCGACCTTGATTGGCTTATACGATACGAAATTTATAATATTGAGATGGACATGAGCTTATATGGACCTGATTTAAATTTTATATCTTACAAAAATAATTGAGTTTAAATACACTGTAAACAATTTGTTTTATAAATAAATATAACTTTGGCACGATTAACCTAGTTATATTTGTTAGTTTATGCCCCTACGGCAAATGATTGATTGTAGTTAAGTGAAAAAATAATTTAAAGTCATTCTTTTTCATATATATATGTATATGATAAAGTCCATAGGATAATTATACATTACAAATAAAATTAAGATGAGATTATAATTATGAGATTTATATTAAATTTATGTATTATCCCTAAATTGTTCCTAGTTATTTTTTATTCAAATTGGACATTATTAGAATGTAAAAAGACTAGCATATGTTATGTTTTTCCTTATAAAAGAAGTTGTCGAATTTATAGACTAAAGTATGGAGATACTTAAACAAATATGTGGGTACTTATTAGAGTACAAGTTTATCGAACTGATCCTATATGAGAAATCTATTTGGAATATTACTTGTATGTTTATGGAAATTCTCATTATGATTATTGTAAAAGTGATCCTTTAACTTGAGATCTCTAAAGTTATATTTTATAGGGATTGCTATGTTTTAATACTACTTATGACCTATTATAATTAAGGATAATGGTTATTGGATATAGCATGAACTATATAGAGGTTGTTGAATGATCAAGATAGGATTTATCACCCTAAAGTAATTAAAGAGAATGTTATGATATTCTTGATTAGTATTGATTTGGGAAATACTTGACTTTTTGTAAACAGCTTGCAAATGTCATTAATTGAATCAATAACTTATGATGGAGAACTAATATGATTGGACTCAAAATATAATAGACATTATTTAGACATGCTATTTCTAATCGAAACATTGTATAATGTAAGGATTGAATTATACAGAAAAATCATACATGGAAAGGTTAGTCAAAACCACTTTAACATTTCTAAATATTTTGATTGTCATGATGTGTTGCTAGACGTCAATCTTGATTTATGAATATAAATTATTTAATTAGAGAATTAAGGATAAATTAAAGAAGTTTAATTTATCTAATCATAAATTTGATTTAGGGTTATACTTTGCATCCATTGCTAACATATCTAAGAACCTCATAGGTCACATATAAAGAATAGATTGAAGAGAGCAAAGATATTTTAATTAAGTTGGACTTGATTGTAAAGTTTAAGAAACTTTATAATTAAATATGAGATATTTAAAAAATAAGGATCAATATGAGATATTGGATCTTATTTGGGCGTAATAGGTATTTAAGTAGAATTATTTGTAATTCTAAATAAATTTTAATTAAAAATATAATTTAATTTCAATTAAATTACCAAAAAATTCAGAACTTATTATAAATAGTCTTAAGCACTAATAGAGCTAGCACACCTAGCTTAACCCTCTCTGTTATAGTTGTAGAGTTCTCTCAACTTATTATCTGGATATTGGTAAAGGTCGAACATTTATGTAGCTATGGTGATTGAGATGAGTCAGTTTCAGAAATAGTTCGAGGGATACGACAAGAATATGATCAATCTTCATAATAAGTTACGAATTAAGATTCATGCTTTATTATGATTTATATGTTAATCATTTTATAGAATTAAAATGACATTAGTTTTCGAGAAATCAAGATACGAAAAAGTATCATTATTATTCTGTTGCAGTTGCAATAGGATCTTATCCCAATTTTTCAATAGTGGTATCAAATCCAACTTTTAATCTATAACTTGATTAGGTATGTTTTATTGTTGTTGATTAATATTACATAATTTACAATTGCTATAAACCCAAAATAATCTGAAAGTTCATATTAAAGCCCTTAAAATCCTAAATTATGGAATCTAAAATGTTTAGATTAAAAACCCAGAAACCCTAAACTCATTCCTCAACACCCTATTAAGACAATGAAAGCTAGGGTTTTATCTTATGATTCTTAGGTTTCTCATGGAAGAAAGGTGTGTTTGCCAACTTGGAAAAAACTTATCCTAGGTCTGGAATAGGCTTATTCTAGAACTAGAATAAGGCATGCTTGGTAATTAGAATAATCTTACTTTAGGGCTACAATAAGATTGTTTAAGGATAGGATAATGTATCCTAGGGTTCGAATAAAGCTTGTTTGGATACAAGAATATATTTATTATAGTATTGAATAGAGTTTTTTTGGCAATTGGGTCAAAGTAATATAACCTTGGTTTGGAATACAGTATTTCATGACATATTCCAAATATTTTTTAATTCTTAAAAATCAAAACTGAATCCCTAAATTAAGGTAATTTTTTTAAATTTGATCAAGATTAATAATTATATTAATTCCTAATTTCTAAAAAATTATATTAATTCCTAATTTCTAAAATTAGAACTAAATAGTTTCAATTAGATTGAAATTAATCAATTATAACTCCTTAAAATTAAGAAAATTATTTTTTAAATAATTAAGAAAGATGTTTCTGAATTAAATTTATTTATTTCAATTTGATTGAGATAAATTAAATTTATAACTTTATTTTTAGAGAATTATTTCCAATTTATTTAGAAATTTTTTCTTTATTTATGATTAATAAATTTCTTGATTTATTAGAAAATTGTACTTTTCTTGCTTAAATTTTGAAAAGTTTTTTTTCATTTTATTAATTAAGAAAAATGAGCTTTCTTTATTATTTGAAAATATTTTTCTAATTTATTAAGAAAATATTTTCTAATTAATTAAGAAATTATTCTCTAAGTAAATAATAAAAACACTTTCTTAATTAAATTTTAAAAAATTATTTAACTTTAAAAGTAGTTTCCTTTTAATATTAGGATACAGTTTTATAGTTAAGGGAAAGTAATTTCTAATTAAATTGGAAATAGTTTTCTTATTAGATTAGAATGTGTTACTTATATCATTTTGAAAAAGGAGTTTTTATAAATTATAACAAGTAAGAAGTACGATTTATTGAAAATTGTTTTCAATTAAATTTTGTCAAAGATAATTGGAAATAATTTCTTATTGAATTTGAAAATTGATTTTAGATTGAATTTAATTTCTATTTGGATTCGAATTTAACTCATTTAGGAATCAATGGGTTTAATATAATTTAATTTTTCCAAGGAGTTGGAAATATTAATTTAGATTATGAAAATTAATAACTAGAATCAAACCAAGCTTGATATTTTATGCATATAATTTGATTATGAGTGCATAAGTTGCATACTTTATTTATTTATTATATAAATATATATATATATTAGATGCATGTTTAATTGCATTGTTTATATATGTGATATTATTGTATGTAATTTTGTGTTTGATGAGACTAACAAAATTAAATACCACGTTAAAAATATTAAGTACATGTTTTAAATGTTATTGTTGCCTTCCACTATGATAAGAATAAACTAGAGTTATGCTTATTTTTAGGCTTGTTGAGCAAACTCAAGGGCACGTTAACCTAAATATATTTATTCTTATGACAGTGGGTTATATTTAACTAAATTTATTTGACTTGGATGGGCAAACCCATAATCACATGAATTTAGAAGCAGATTGAGGAATAACATATTAGATATGTTTTGCCAAAAGTTATCACCTAACAAATCTAAGAGTCGTATTAGATGTGATTGATAAAATTGTTATCTACCTAATTTAAGTTTAGTTAATTTGTGAGCAAACTTAATATCAACTAAATTTGAATGAGATCCCCTAGAAAGATTAATCTTTTCGAATAGTAGTAAGGGATATTATGTCGAATAAAATAGTAGGAGTAATCAAATACATAATTAAAGTCCTAATCTTATTTGGTAGTCATGGTATATAATCAATTACTTGCTTTTCTTACATTTATACTTGCTTTGAGTGGAATTTACCTTGTTTAGTATAATTGATATTAAGAGTTAATGAACCAAATTTCTTGGATATAGAATTATGTCTGAGAAGAGTTCTCAAAGTTAGAAAAGAAAATTTTATGTCCATTATGTAATTTTGCTATTAATCTTTGTTGAGGATTTGGTGTCAAAGTTTTAAAGATATGTCAAAATCATATAGATGACAAAATATATTGACATTTTAAGTTGACTAATGTCTCATAAACTTTGATGATAACAAGTGAGAGGTATGGCAACACCATAATAGCAATATGTAAGATGTATATCAACACCAAATTAACCTCTAGTGAAAGGATCATGATGGTATTGAATTGTTAAATTTGTACACATGATGTATTAGATGAAATAACAACTCATAATAGGATGATTCTAATATTTCATTTGATTACTAATGACTTTATATGATATAGTCATATGTATTAAATGAAATATTAATTTAAACATTTTGAAATTTTCAAATAGTTTAACTATAAGTAGAAATTAATCATTAAGGATATCGAAGCACTTCAATGAGATCGATGTGGAGAATTTTAAATCTTTAGTTATCTATAGGAATGAGATCCTTTGGTGATTACCTTCAGAACAAAATTCCATAAGAGTATGAATTTATGTACAACAACAACAACAACACTTAGTGAGAGTTTTGCTGAAATACAAGGTTTAAGGAACTCCAATAATAGGTTCCCTTATGCCTACCTAGTAGAGAGGATATTTTCGATAGATCCACATGTAATGCAAAATAATGATAACATAAAATATGTATAAATATGTATAAATAAAAATATAAAAAAATACACATTGCACTACATAACATAATACATACAGAACATGGTAAAGATTACAAAATGATAAAATAAGTAAATAACTAAACAAACCAAAAAAAAAGTACAAGAATCAAACCAACCATTACAAGAAGGTAATTAGACTAAGTAAGAAACTACTTAGGCTAAATAACTAGGAGTGAAGTACCTAACTATAAAATGAAGACTCCTACGAAAATGTTTAAAAGACCTAGGAGAGTGAGAAAGATCTTTATAATGAGATCCTTTATTCATATCCTGATATGCTAAAGTTTTCTATTGCAGGCTATATCCTTGGTAAGTTCCAATAAAGTCATGTTATTCTTAATCACTTCCCTCTAGTTCTTCTTAAGCGTTCCTTTCTTCCTCTTATAGTCAAGAATAAGGATTTATGTAAGTAGGAAAATACAGTAGGAGATATTGTATAATGCAATACTATTTTTCTTTTCACTATGCTTAGTACAATGACTTACCTTTAATAGTTCTAATTGAATCAATTAGCAAGATTTCATATTAGGTATGAAATGTCAAGTTTTTGAAAGAGTCAAAGTTAATGATTTAATGATGTGATGCTTAAATGAAGCATATATTGTCCATTAAGTTCACAACTAGATGGATAATAAAAGGCTTATGAGATATCCAAAAGGTTGGATATAATCTTACATACTTATTGAACAACTCGTTTGTTTCAATGAATACTTATAGCTGAATGGTTCTCAAGATAAGTAGTATGAGTAAGATAAAATTTGAAAAGGTTCAAATCTCATGATAATACATCCAGTTGGAACTAATGCCTTTATTGATACATTTGATGTATATTTGAAAAGCTATGAGACGTTGAAAGATTCACTTTCATAATGAATTCAAAGAGTTTGCTTTAGAGATGAATGTGAATTTATCATATCTACAAGAATGTTAGTGGGAGTAGAGTTGTCCTTTTCATTGTGAATATGTAGAGACATATTGCTCATAAAGAACTATAATTTTAATTTTTAATTATTAAAAATATAATTGTCCAAGAAAAACTCTTATTGGATATGAAAAGGTATCAGTTTAATTCTGGGAATTAGATCTATAGAGATAGATTGGAAGTTGTTCACCTATTATAAGTCCAAATAATTAGATAATATATCAAAGATAGATTGGAAGTTGTTCACCTATTCTAAGTCCAAGTATTTAGATAATATATTAAAGATGTTTAGTATTTAAGATATTTGATACTTTTAAAGCATTAAAAATATTCACTATTTTATGTATGAGTTGATATTTGAGTTCAAGGTTATATGGACATTAACTTTAGAGGCCTCTTTTACTTGGAACAATATCGTTCAAGATTGGAAAGGTTTCAATGTAGCAATGGTTGCTAATTAATTCATAATACAATTTTTATTTAGTGGAAATGATTAATGGGATCAATAAATTCTTTAATGAACTTGATATAATTCCTTGCATTAGTTAAGATAGTAATATACTATAGAACATTAGAGTCATTGGGCGTGTAAAATTGAGCTAAGGTCTCATCAAAGATCCAAGGATGTATTAAGGCAATTTTTCTTAATTATAATGAAAGTTGCAAGATTTAAGCAAGTGCACACTATAAAGAATCTTGTAGAATTTTCTTGTTAAGCTATTGCTCTAACAGTAGCATGATTGTCATATAATGATATGATATGAGATACTTAAATATTTCGTTTAGTGTAAGTGAGAGATTATTGGTTTATGTCCTACAACCAATCAGTTGGTTGTAGTTAAGTGACAAAATAATTCAAATGCATTCTTTTTCTTGTATATATTTAAATGTAAATAATAAAATCGATGGGATAATTATATATTGCAAATGAAATTATGATGAGATTTCAATTATGAGATTCACATTGCATTTATGTATTATCCTTAAATTGTTCCTAATATTGTTTTATTAAGACTAAACATTAATAAAACATAAAAAGACTAGCACACATTATTTTTTCCTTTTAGAGGAAATAGTTGATCTCATAAGCTAAACTATGAAATACATAAACAAACGTGTGGGTGCTTATTATAGAACAAGTTCACTGAACTGACCCCATAGAGAAATCCATCTGATACATGACTTATATGTCTATGGAAATTATCATTATGATGATTGTATAAGGTATCTTTTAACTTGAGCTTTCCAAATTTATCTTGTATAAGGATTGTTGTATTTTGATACTACTTATGGCATATTCTAATCAAGGATGGCTCAGTCAGTAGTCATTAGATATAACATGAACTACATAGAGGTAATTGAGTGATCAAGATATGATTCATCCCTTTAAAGTAATTAGTGAGAATATTTTGTTATTTTGTATTAGTATTGATTTAGGAAATCCTTGGCAAAGAATGAGTGGAGTTTCGTAATTAGTTTACAAATGTCATTAATTGAATCAATAACTAATAATGGAGAACAAATATGATGGAATCAAAATAAAGTAGACAATAATTTCATGTTCTGTGTCTAATTGGAACATTGTATGATGAAAGGATTAAATTATACAAAAAATCATGCATGAAAAAAATTAGTCAAAACCATTTTGATATTCCTAAATATTTGGGTGGTCATATAGATGCTAGCTACATGGCTGACAATTGGCCTGGACATTTAAAGAGGGGGGCCCATAGGGCCTACATTGTTTGTCTATTCTTCTATAATTACATCTTCCGAGGAGTTATCATCGGCGGCTTTGTCTGGTTGTGAGGTAGTGGGGCACTGCTGGCAATGATGTTGAGAATAATGTTTTAGTTTTTGACAAATAGCATGTTGCCATTGGGTGGATAATCTAGTGAACAACATGGAAAAAGTAGCTTCATATTGCTTTAATATTGAGAGTGCTTTTGGTGAGATGGCTAATCTGTATGTTGATGTCATGATGATATTGGGTCCTCTATGATTGATCTTTATTAAAGATTATGGATTGATCTTTAAGTATTGTTGATAAACTCCTTCAATGCAATTGAGGTTGAATGGTTAACTATATCCCAATTGAATTCATACTTTGGTGATGTATCAATTGGTGGATACATACCATTGCTAATGCCTAATTGGACATAAGCAATTCGTGAAAGTAATACTTCGGTTTCTTTCATATTGTTAGCTTGTTTAAAAATGGGATAAGAACTGAATGCTTTAATGAATACTTCGCAGTCTTTTGCAATCCTTTCTTTATAATTTTTAATAGTTAGAATAAATCCAGTAGGAAATTTCGAAAGGGTATGTAGAGTGGTAAGATAGATGGTGTCTACAAGGCCACTTTGGAAGAAGAGATAAGTGGTTAGTAGATATGCGTCAGGAAAGATGATTGCTTGAGGTCCATACCGACCTCAGTTTTGTGGATAATACTAAAAGATTTTTTGGGCTTCAGTCCATTCATTGAGAGCTTAAAAACATTCATAAAATCCTTCTGAAGTTATTTTCTTCATTTCTTCTTTGAGTGCTTGTGTAGGAACAACATTAATTTTGTCAAGGTTGATATGTTTTCCTAAGGACTTCATGTTTGAAATGCTAGGTTGTTTTTCAAGTACTTGTCTATATTGGGGTTTAAAAGAAGGTTCTCTAAAGTCAGATAAAGCTTTTTCAGCTTCAGTCTGGGTTGAATAGCTTCGATGAATGATGGATGGTTTGTTTGTAATGTGTATAGCAACTTTATGCCATTCATTATAGATGCCAAACATTGGTCCATTGAAGATGACATATATCTTGTCTTCTTTATGATCTTGTTTCTTTTAGGCTACAAGTGGAGTGTAATTTCTTCTAATTGAGTCTTTATGTCTTTTTCTATATCTTCCATGGTTTGATTAAAGTAATTGGTTTAACAGGCTCTAAAACCACTTTGTTATGTGTTTCTTTTTCTCTTTTGGTTTCCAACTCTTTAATTATGTGTATTTTTTCTAGTGTCACATCAAGTCTTTTATTTATACTATCTAACCCTTGTAACAATTGTTCATACTTTTGATCAACTAAATTATAATTTTGAATTAAAGGTAAAATATCTATAATTACTTCTTTTAACTTATTTTTTATATTTATTTGTTTCTCTATTAATTTGGATAATCGTTTAGTAACACTCATTGATTATTTTTAATATGTTCAGTTAAAGATGTAATTTGATGTTTGATAGTTGTTAGTTCATTATTTATAGATTCAAGATCTTCTTTGTCAATAGCTACATTAGGATCAGTAATTTGAATAGATTCTTCTATTCCAGGTTATGTAAATCGAATAGGTCTCTCTAATTTTAATAATCTTGAATGTAAAGGAAGTTTTTCTTTAAAAGTTTGATTTTCAGAAAATTAGTACATGAAACACCTATACACATTGACCAATGTAATGGACATATTCAAATAAACTTAATTGATCAAGAACAGATTTATAAATAATTACAAAAAATTCCTGAAGATAAAAGACATAAAATAGGTTATAAATTAGGAATGCCCTTAAAATCACAATTTAGATGAAACAATTACCATTGCATATAAATTTTATAGGGAAAATTTAATGAACATTGGGCAATACCCTTTTTCCATTACATATCAAATTAATTATGCTTTAACAAATTTGCTTCATAGCATTGAATTTAAAATATATAGTGGTCAATTATTCAATGAAGTAGCAAAAGTAGGAACCAAGTTAAGAATCACCTTAAGAGAATTACCAGAAATCAAATATCCAATTAAATTAAATAATCTCATAGCCCCTAGACTGTCTCTATCTGAAAATCAACCTTTTAAAGAGAAACATCTTTTAGATTCAAGATCATTAAGATTAGAGAGACCTATTCGATTTATAGAACCTAGAATAGAAGAATCTATTCAGATTACTAATCCTAAAGTAGCTATTGACAAAGAAGATCTTGAATTTGTAAATAATAGACTAACAACTATCAAACATTAAATTACATATTTAACTAAACTTATTGAAAATACTTTATGAGTGTTACTAAACAATTATACTAATTAATAAAGAAACAAATAAATATCGAAAATAAGTTAAAAGAAGTAATTATAAATATTTTACCTTTAATTCAAAATTATTAATTAATTGATCAAAGTATGAACAACTGTTACAAGGGTTAGATAGTATAAATAAAAGACTTGATATGACATTAGAAAAAAATACACATAATTAAAGATTTGGAAACCAAAAGAGAAAAAGAAACACATAACAAAGTGGTATTAGAGCCTGCTAAACCAATTAATTCAATCAAACCATGGAAGATATAGAAAAAGACATAAAAACTCAATTAGAAGAAATTACACATCTCGTTAAAAAATTAACTTTAGAAAATAACTTGTTAAAAAATGAATTCATAAAACCAATAATTGATCAAGATGAAATTATTTATGGCTATGAATTAGATCAAGAAATTTATGTAGATCAACAATAGAAAAATGATGAACAAGCTAAAAGTAGTCAAAGTGGAGAAAAACGGAAAAGAAATCAACAAACAACATATAATTGGGAGTCAAAACCAATTGAAATAGAAGAATTAAATAAATTTGGCTATTATTGTAAGGATAACAAAATAAGAAAATATCCTACTGAATACACACCAAAACATGTAACTTTAGGGCCAAATGGAATTTTAAACTTAGACTGTCTAATATCACCAGAAAATTTATTATTATTATTATGGTCTAATAAATTAGCATTAGTGATACAACTAGAAAAACCTTTTGAGGGATTAACTAATATAAGCGTTTTTTAATGGAATTTTATTACTTACAAAACTAATAGTATTGTATTAAATTTTTATCAGATAATGAAGTAAGAACAAAAAAGTACTACTGAATTTCTTAATTCCCTTAGACCTATAAAAGCATTTCAAATAGTCACCAATGAAATTTGTAAAGAATTTATCGGAAAAGATATAACACCCTATAAATAGGAAATAGAAAATGAAGAAAGAAAAAATGCTCTCTGGCATTTAAATAATATACATATATGTAATACCTGCTATCTAGAAGAATATATTTATGAATTTAAAAAATATTATTATAAATTAACTCATAATGAACAAGAAATGTATATCTAAATATTTATTCAAAAATTACCTTATCCAATAAACAAAACTATAGAAGAAATATTTCTAATTAAAAAAATGCTAATCTAGTTACTTATAACTTAGGAGGAGCTATTTCCATTACTAAAGAAGTATTATCCCAAAAATGTTTAGAAGCAAAATTACACAAAAGATTATGACATCAAGAAACTCATTTATATTGTTCTAAATATTCAAAAGTAGCCCAACAATATAGATGTGATTCAGTTACATATAAAAGGCAACAACCAACTCATTCAAGACACCCAAAATTTAAAAATTATAGATGGAAACGATATCCCAAAAATAAATATAGATTCCTTTTTAGACCTTATAGAAAGTTTTTTAGAAAAAAAGCTTATTGAAAATACAAACCAAGAAAGAATTACTACCCCCAAAATTAAAAGAAAATGTAGATGTTGGTTATGTAAAGAAGAAGGTCATTATGCAAATAATTGTCCAAAAAGAAACCAAACTAAATTTAAAGAAAAAATCAATATTCTAAACTCAGCATTACCATATAAACTAGAACCAACCAATTTAATCAGATTACGAAACAGATTCAACAATTTCTTCATTATATCAATATGAACTTCAAAATTCATAATCAACAAACGAATCTAAATTCAACCTTTATTCAAGTGATTATTCAGAATAAAAAAAGTTAATGCATATATAGATACAGGAGCTACTATTTGTATAGCAACTAAAACATTATTAACTAATTTGAAGAAGTTAAACAAACCTTTACAAATTAGAATTAAACAAACCTTTACAAATTAGAATAGACGATTGTAGTATAAAATATATTTGGTATGTCACTATAATAATCTTATTATACAAAATTATACATTTACAATACCGTCAATATATTAACAAGAATTAGGTTTACCCTTAATCTTAGGAAACAATTTTTTCAAATTATATAATGCATTCTACAATATTTACATTATAAAACATTAAAAACTCTAATAATTAATTCATTAAATAAAATTCTATTATTCTAAAAATTCCCATTTTCCATACAAGTTATTATCAAACTTTAAAACTTATTATTAAAAACTTGATCAATTATGGTTTTTTCTTCAAAATAATCTTACCCTACAAACTGACATTGAAACATTAATCATTGAGTATGTAGTGAAAATCCACTCGATCCTTTGAAAAATACTAATAATCAATTAATTGAAATCAAATTAAAACATTTTTTAAAAGAAATAAACACTAAAAATAGTATACCATATACTCAACAAGATGTACAAGAATTTGTTACTGAATGCTCTGATACCACTGATCCCAAAAGTTATAGCTTGTGGGGGAAGTACTTCAAACCTAACTTATATCCACTTTCTTTAGTTACAATATTTACTTGCTGTTGTAGAGTTAATAGTTATGCTTCCTTTTTCCAAAGTGACTCTTTGAGACTTACTATAGCTGCTTCCATTCTCTTGTTAAGTTATCTGCAAGACTATTATTAGAGGATTTTATATAATTAATTTGAAATGTATATTGATTTAATTCAAGCTGTCATCTAATCAATCGACCTTGATTATGATTGGCTTTTATATTGTATTTTGTAAATCCACATAAATACTTTGAAATAGTTTGTACTTGAAATTCAATAGGTAATAAATCAACTCTTTGTAGAGTTTTGATACATACAAGTGTTTTCTTCTCATGAATCAGATATTTATTTTCAGTAGGACTAAAAGTCCCGTTGATATATTTACATAAAAAAATATTTTCTAGAATTGGGTGGTTGTGCCAAAAGACAACCTGCCTATGTATCAATACTTGCTTCAATTTGTACAATCAATTTATCGTTAGCATTATAGTTATATAATGTTGGTAGTTTTTAACAAAGATTTTTTAATGCCTTAATAACTTAGGTATCTTCTTCAGTGAATGGCCATTGATTTTTATTCTACATTTAAGTTGTAATTGTTTTCGTGCTTTGGCTAAATCTTTTAATAATCTTTAATCAAATATATAGTTTAATAATCCTAAAAATCTTTGAATTTCTTTAACATTGTTTAATTTATCTAGAAATTGATATAATTTTCCAAGGATATTAGGTTGTAATTTTAGAAATCCATTGGAAAATTCTATTCCTAAATATTCAATATTTGTTTGAGCTAATTTTATTTTCTTCTTGCTTAAAATTAATCCCTTTTCTGACATTTGAGTAATACTTGTTTTACTTTTTGTAAATGATCTTCTTTAGTTTTATTTGAAAAGATAATTATATCATTGATATATGCTAAAGAAAATTCTTCTAATCCTTCAAAATTATTATCCATAAACTGTTGATAAATTTCAAGTGCTTGTTTTAATCCGAATGGTAATACATTCCATTGATAGTTTTTTTTTAGGACATGTAAAAGCAATTAGTTGTTTGGTATTTTCATGTAATCTTAATTACCAGTATCCAAATTTTGCATCTAATGTAGTAAACCAATTATGTCCTTTTAATTTACATAATCTTTGCGAGGTAATTTATAGGCATCTCCTATAGTTATGTTATTTAATTCTTTATAATTAATTACCATTCTTCATTTTCCTCTTTTTTGTTCAGAGTGATTGTTGACATAAAAGGATGGTGCTGAATGTTTTCTTGTACTAAGTGAGATTAATTGTTTTTCTAATAATTCAGAGCATTCAGTAATAAATTCTTGTACATCTTATTGAGTATATGGTATACTATTCTTAATGTTTATTTCTTCTAAAGGATCTTTTAATTTGATTTCAATTAATTGATTATTCGTATTTTTCAAAGGATCAAGTGGATTTTCACTACATACTTAATTGATTAATGTTTCAATGTTAGTTTGTAGGGTAAGATTACTTTGAAGAAAAAACTGTAATTGATCAAGTTTTTCACTGATAAGTTTTAAAGTTTGACAGTACCTTGTATGGTAAATGGGAAATTTTATAATAATAGATTTTTGATTTAATGAATTAATTATTGGAGTTTTTAATGTTATATAATGTAAATATTAAAAGAATGGATTATATAATTTTAGAAAATTGCTTCCTAAGATTAAGGGTAAACTTGATTCTTGTTGATATATTGACGGTACTATAAATGTATAATCTTCTATAATAAGATTATTATAGTAACTTACATACTAAATATATTTTATACTGCCATTGGCTATTCTAATTTGTAAAGGTCTATTTAACGTTTTCCAATTAGTAAATAATGTTTTAGTTGCTATACAAATAGTAGCTGCTATATCTATATATGCATGAACTTTTTTATTCTGGATAATCACTTGAATAAAGGTTATATTCGGATCGTTTGTTGATTCTAAATTTTAAAGTTCATATTGCTATAATAAAGAAATTGTTGAATCTGTTTTGTAATATGATTAAATAGGTTCTAGTTTATATTGTAATGCTGAGTTTAGAATATTGATTTTTTCTTTAAATTTAGTTTGGTTTCTTTTTGGACAATTATTTGCATAATGACCTTCTTCTTTACATAACCAACATCTACATTGTTTTTTATTTTGGGGATAGTAATTCTTTTTTGGATTGTATTTTCGATAAGCTTGTTTTCTAAAAAAACTTTCTATAAGGTCTAAAAGGGATTCTATATTTATTTTTGGGATATCGTTTCCGTCTATAATTTTTAAATTTCGGGTGTTTTGAACGAGTTGTTTGTTATTTTTTATATGTAATCGAATCACATCCATATTGTTAGGGGACTTCTGGATATTTAGAATAACATAATTGAGTTTCTTGGTGTCGTAATCTTTTGTGTAATTTTGCTTCTAAACATTTTTGGGATAATACTTCTTTAGTAATAGAAATAGCTCCTCCTAAGTTATAAGCAACTAGATTAGCATTTTGCTTAATTAAAAATATTTCTTCTACGGTTCTATTTATTGGATAAGGTAATTTTTGAATAAATATTTGAATATACATTTCTTGTTTATGATGAGTTAATTTATAATAACATTTTTTACATTTACAAATATATTCTTCTAGATAACAAATATTACATATACGTATATTATTTAAATACCAGAGAGCATTTTTCTTTCTTCATTTTCTATTTCCTATTTATAGGATGTTATATCTTTTCCAATAAACTCTTTATAAATTTCATTATTGACTACTTGAAATGCTTTTGTGGGTTCAAGGGCATTAAGAAATTCAGTAGTATTTTTTATTCTTACTTCATTATCTAATAAAAAATTTAATACATTACTAGTAGTTTTGTAGGTAATAAAATTCCATAAAATGCTTATATTAGTTAATCCCTCGGAAGGTTTTTCTAATTGTATGACTAATGCTAATTTATTAGACTATTATAATAATGATTTTTTGGTGATATTACCCAGTCTAAGTTTAAAATTCCATTTGGTTCTAGAGTTATATGTTTTGGTGTATATTTAGTAGGATATTTTCTTATTTTGTTATCCTTATGATAATAGACAAATTTATTTAATTCTTCTATTTCAATTGGTTTTGACTCCCAATCATATGTTGTTTGTTGATTTCTTTTTCATTTTTCTCCACTTTGACTGCTTTTGGGTTGTTCATCATTTTTTTGTTGTGGATATACATAAATTTCTTGATCTAATTCATAGCCATAAATAATTTCATCTTGATCAGTTATTGGTTTTATGAATTCATTTTTTAACGAGTTATTTTCTAAATTTATTTTTTAATGAGATATGTAATTTCTTCTAATTGAGTCTTTATGTTTTTTTCTATATCTTCCATGGTTTGATTAAAGTAATTGGTTTAGCAGGCACTGATACCACTTTGTTATGTGTTTCTTTTTCTCTTTTGGATTCGAACTCTTTAATTATGTGTATTTTTTCTAATGTCATATCAATTCTTTTATTTATACTATCTAACCCTTGTAACAGTTGTTCATACTTTTGATCAATTAATTTATAATTTTGAATTAAAGGTAAAATATCTATAATTACTTCTTTTAACTAATTTTTTATATTTATTTGTTTCTCTATTAATTCGAATAATTGTTTAGTAACACTCATATAGTATTTTTAATATGTTCAGTTAAAGATGTAATTTGGTGTTTGATAGTTGTTAGTTCATTATTTACAGATTCAAGATCTTCTTTGTCAATAGCTACTCTAGGATCAGTAATCTGAATAGATTCTTATATTCCAAGTTCTGTAAATCGAATAGGTCTCTCTAATCTTAATGATCTTAAATGTGAAAGATGTTTATCTTTAAAAGGTTGATTTTCAGATAGAGATAGTCTGAGGGCTATGAGATTATTTAATTTAATTGGATATTTAATTTCTGATAATTCTCTCAAGGTGGTTCTTAAATTGGTTCCTGCTTTTGCCACTTCATTGAATAATTGATCAATATATATTTTATCTATATTTTTAATTCAATGCTATGATGTGAATTTGTTAAAGCGTAGCTAATTTGATATGTAATGGAAAAAGGGTATTGCCCAATGTTCATTAAATTTTCCCTATAAAATGTATATGCAATAGTAATTGTTTCATCTAAATTATGTCATTTTAGGGGTATTCCTAATTTTAATCAAGTATTAAACTTTATTTTTCCATAGGCTAAATTTTCATTCATTATTCCAATTATTTGATCATTTAAATTAGTCATTCGTTCATCTATAATTGCCATTCTTGTGGTTGAATATATACCTTCTTGAAATGTAGATTTCAATAATATTTGTATTTTAGATAAATGTATATAACCTATTTTATGTCTTTTATCTTCAAGAATTTTTTGTAATTGATTATAAATCTGCTCTTGATCAATTAAGTTTAATCGGATATTTCCATTACATTGGTCAATGCATATAGGTGTTTCATGTACTAATTTTCCATAATAAATAATATTTTTTCGATTTATGAAATTTTTAATGAGAGAATTATTGATATCTTGTCCAACTTTTAGATTTAATTGAGTTTTAGAAATTTGCTTTTCTTTTTCATTTGATAATAACATGTTAATATGAAATGTTCCTGTTGATGCTGTTAATTCTAGGCTATCTAATTCTAGTATATTATTTGTTGGTGGAGATTCGGATATATTAGCTATTTCAGACATAGTTAATGAGTATGATAACTTTATTGATGTTCAATTAATTGATGTTTTATATTTTGTAATTCTTGACTATATTCATTGTAGAAGTTCGAAGTTGTTTCAAGATGTTCTTTAACAGGTTTTAATCCACTCTTATTAGTGATGAAAATTGTAAATAATTATAACGTTCTTCATAATGGTCCTTTTCTTCTTTACATTGAATTATGACACTTTCAAAATATAGAAGGTGATTGTTTAAATAATTACAGGTATTACAAGTATTCATGTAGGGTAGATAATTACTCATTTATAAGGGTTTGATAATGTTCAGTAAAATGCTTTTAGAGTTGTTTGATATCTACTTTTTCTTGTTGATATACTTCAATATTATTATTAATCATAGTTTGAAATGCTTGAAGAGTCTATTCAATTTACAAAACCTGGAATAGAAGAATCTATTCTGATTACTTATCCTAAAGTAGCTATTGACAAAAAAGATCTTAAATCTGTAAATAATGAACTAACAACTATCAAACATTAAATTGCATCTTTAATTGAACATATTAAAAATACTTTATGATTGTTACTAAAAAATTATATGAGTTGATTTATTACCTATTGAATTTGAAGACAAACTGATTCAAAGTATTCATGTGGATTTACAAAATACAATATAAAAGCCAATCATAAGTAAGGCCGATTGATTAGATGGCAGCTTAAATTAAATTAAATCAGTATACATTCAAATTTAATTATATAAAAATCCTCTAATAATATTCTTGCAGACATCTTAACCAGAGAATGGAAGCAACTATAGTAAGTCTTAAAAAGTCACTTGGAAAAAAGGAAAAGAATTGTTAACTCTACAACAGCAAGTAAGTATTGTAACTAAAGAAATAAATAAATTAAGATCAATTATCAGTCTTTTAGAAAAACAACCTAGCATTTCAAACATGAAGTCTTTAGGAAAACCTATCAACCTTGACAAAATTAATGTTCTTCCTACCTGAGCACTCAAAGAAGAAATGAAGAAAATAACTTCAGAAGGATTTTATGAATGTTTTCAAGCTCTCAATGAATGGCTGAAACCCAAAAAATCTTTCAGTATTATCCACAAAACCGAGGTCAGTATGGACCTAAAGTAATCGTCTTTCCTGATGCAAATCCATTAACCACTTACCTCTTCTTCCAAATTGGCCTTGTAGACACCATCTATCTTACCACTCTAAATACCCTTTCAGAATTTCCCAAGATTTATTCTAGCTATTAAAAATTATAAAGAAAGGTTTGCAAAAGAACGCAAAGTATTCATTAAAGTATTCAATTCTTATCCTATTTTTAAACAAGCTGATAATCTAAAAGAAACCGAAGTACTACTTTCACGAATTGTTTATGCCCAATTAGGCATTAGCAATGGTATGTATCCACCAATTGATACACCATCAAAGTATGAATTCAATTGGGATATAGTCAACAAATTCAACCTCAATTGCATTGAAGGAGTTTATCAACAATACTTACAAATCAATCCATAATCTTTAATAAAGATTAATTATAAAGGACCCAATATCCTCATGACATCAACATATAGATCAGCCATCTCACCAGAAGCACTCCAAATATTAAAGCAATCTGAAGCTGCTTTTTCCACCCTATTTTCTAGATTATCCACCTAATGGCAACACGCTATTTGTCAACAACTAAAGCATTATTCTCAGCAACATTACTAGCAGTGCCCCACTACCTCACAACCAGACAAAGCCACCGATGATAACTCCTCGGAAGATGTAATTATTGAAGAATAGACAAACAATGTAGGTCACATGGGCCCCCCTTTAAATATCTAGGCCAATTGTCGACCACGTAGCTAGTCTATATCTTTTCTTTTTACTTTAGAATCTTTTAATTTTGTTTCTTTCTTGCTTTCTCTTTGATAGAAGATCCATCCTCTGTCTATATAATGTAACCAGTTGTGCTTCGCTCAGTTGTGAAAAAATAAAACACTTTAGTTTTCATACTTTCTCTCTCAACTCCTACTCTAGCCTAAAGATTGGCGATCAAACGGAAACGAGAAACCAAGATATGATTTCTCTAGTTTTTATGTTTTCTTCAATTATTCCTATGTGTATTTAATTATTATTCATTCATTTATTCCTATTATTATCTTTTTCTGTAATTTTTAGTTATTTATCTAACCATAAGTTAAATGATTTTTTGTTTACTTATTTATGTTATGGCTTTAAAAAACTTCTTATGCAATATTTACTCTATAAAATGCAAAATATTTCCTATTAAGTATGCCTTTCCTGAAGATAAAAGACATAAAAATAGGTTATATACATTTATCTACAATATAAATGAAATCTACATTTCAAGAAGGTATAGATTTACCCATAAGAATGGCAATCAAAGACGAACGAATGATATTTTTTAAATTCACAAATATATTCTTCTAGATAACAAATATTACATATATGTCATCATTATCACAACCAGTATGAAGTCTCGCAGTGAAACAGGGTCTGGGGAGGTCTGATAGTACACAGCCTTACCCTTACATAGTAGAGAGGTTGTTTCTGATAAACCCACATGCAAATGCGACAGGAAAATAGTGATGCAGGTTAACAGAAATAAATAATTAAAACTGGCATGTAGAAAATTTAAATAAATAGAATTACAATACAATACATAAGGACATACCTGATGATTAACCCTATCTGCTAGTACCTTACACCCTGTAAAGATCGACTCTTTTCATCGTTAGTCGCGCTAGGAGTCTTCACTGAGCGACCCACTTGTAAAGGCATAAATGCCATTGGGTTAGCCTTCCTATGCGGTAAGTATGAGGTGCGAGGACTCTAAAGGATATCGATTACCCTTATCCTATCATGCCAAACTTTCCTAATTCTAGCAATTGCCTCAGTGAGGGCCAATTCTGACATATCTTTCTTGATCACTTCCCTCTAGGTCTTGTAAGGCCTTCCTTTCCTCCTTTTATAGCCACTAAGGTTTATTATTTCACAACGTCATACCGGAGCATCAAAGGGCATCCTGCGCACATGCCTAAACCACCTAAGTCTTTTCTCTCTTAACTTGTCTGCAGTACTAGCCACCTGTAGTCTGGCTCTCACTACCCAATTCCGAACGCTATCTCTTATGGTAATGTCATACATCCACCTAAGCATATGCATTTCTTGTTGGGACCCGATCCGGGAACCGGATCCCAACCGAACAAGCAAAACGGAAAACAGAATCGAATGGAAACGGAAATCGGATAACAAAGTGAAAACAAATCGGAAGCGAATCGATCAAATCGAAACAAAGGCG
>JANIJH010264560.1:0-20628 GCA_024520975.1 Erythroxylum areolatum
GTCTTTTGAGAAATTTTGGATTTGTGGCTTTGGCATTTGGATATGGCTTAGAAAGCCATTAAAGTAGTAGTGTATTCTTTTCGGAATGTAAATGAATTCTGAATTTGAGTATGATGTATTTTGATTTCTGGAATTGTGTAATTTATGAATGATTGGGTGGTGTTTAGATTGTATTAAGAATTTGTATATTGTATATGAGTATGAATTGATATGAGAATGAATGTGAATGGGATTTGGATATTTGAATTGAGATATGATTGTAAAATTGCTTATTGGATACTGTAGTTGAATATGTTTTGGATTCCGAACGGGGTATCCGATGATACTGGTTATTGTTTGTGAAATATAGAAGTGCGTTTTAAACACTTTGCAGGTTTTGGGTTAGTTAGAATGCAGCCGTTATGTTGCCGAATTTTTTATGACAAAGGAAAGAAAAGAATAGGATTTATGATTTGTAAATAAGATGAGATTGAGAAATTGCATATTAAGAAGTCTAATATGAATTGAGATTTGTATAAGTTTGAATTTCCAAAAGAGGGAATTATTCGTTTTGTTTTTAATAAGATCGAATAAAGAAGAAAGAAATGAAAAAGAAAGAAAAGAAGGAAAAGAAAAAAAAATTATACCGGATTTTGGGTAAGTCAATGGTTTCCAACGCGACCCTTTGGCTTTTGTTTCATGAGTTAAGTTTTCGGATGTCGGATACTTGTTCAATTCAGTTGCTCCGTTTGTATGCTTTGAGTTTGATCCATATTTGTTTCGCATTCGATATTTCGATTCATATTCGCTTCGTTTTCGATTCGTTTCTGATATGTTTCCGCTTGTGTTTCCGAGCTGTTTTTGCTTCGCTTTGATTTTCGATCCGTTCGTTCTTTTGTATTATGTATCTTTCCGCTTCGGTTTCTTCCGATTTATGATTTCGAGTATTGGTTTCCGCTTTCGATTTCATTTTCGTATTCATATTATGCTTTTCCGGTTGGGATCTGGTTCCGAGATTGGGCCCCAACACTTATTTTCTCCCAAAACCAATCCATGATATGCTTTTCCATTCAAATGTTGTTTTATATTAAAAATTAGGAATTTGGGTAGTCATATGGTTGGATACATAATTGTGCATCCAACCATGTATGTCATAAAATATGCCTAATTTATTAACTTACATGACTGTTAAGTATATGCATGACTGTGTATCCTCCAGATCATCTTCAAAGCTTCATTTTCTTGCATTTTCTTATCCCATCTTCACCCCAGTTTGTCTCTTTCTTGTTCCACAATGAAAATTAAGTTTGAACATTAAGAGAAAGGCTCAAAAATGTGTTTTTAACTCACTTAGCTCTTATGCTTCCAAATTGTACCTAAAATCAAATATGAACCAAAATGAGTTTCTTAAATATTTTATAACATTAATCACTACATGTGATGGAATTAGTGTACAATCAATTAAGCACATATCAATTTCCTATAAACTTAGCTTTTGATAGTCCTCACGTAAAACAACAAAATCAAACTAAAACATTTACTCATTTTCCATATTTCCCAAGAATAGACAGTCATAAGAAAAGAGGAATAACTTTCAAAACCATGACAAGAAATCAATATTCAATGCCTATACTCATAATCAATCAACAATCATTCCCTATAGAAACTAAACAATCTAGAGATAGACTTGGACAAAATGTGTTTAAATATGATGCATTCATAAGTAAACTCATACACCATTCATGATCATGACATTCTATGACTTTGCATATCATTTCATTTATCCAACTCTAGGATTTATATGCATAATGGTAGCACATCATAACACTACACAAAACAACCTAAAAAATACTCTCTAGATTTAGTTAGACAGCCACGTTACAATTGGGAAAATAGATCAATATAAGCAATAATCACACAAGCTCAAATTATTTAGCCTATATTATGTTATCTCTAATGATCCAATGTCATTATTTACGACAAATGAATCCAAATACAAGCATTATGTATCATATTTAAGATTCTAGCAATGGATTGACATAAAAACAATCCAATAGAGCATTTAGATGGTTCTTACACAATTCCTAATTCAGTGAGCATAAAATAACATAAACAATCCTTAAAGAGGGGAAGAATAATGATATATAAAGATGATATGCTTAGATGTGCTCTATAGCATCGATTTCACCTCGGAATCAGGTTAGGGAAGCTTAGCCCTCTATAAGAGTCTTGAAAGAGTAAGTTTCTAGGCATATATATGGTTTAGCACATGACCATGTATCAAACCGTATAAGTTAAAAAATGTGAACCTCGTGAAGATTTCCACAAGGATAATTGAGTTTGGACATCAATATGTTAGCTCAAGGAGTACACTCTTAGCTCATTTTATCTCTTATGCTTCCAAATTGTACCTAAAACTAAATATTAACTAAAACTAGTATCTTAAGCATTTCATAACAATAATCACTAAGTGTTAAAAAGCGAATGTATAAATAATTAACACACATCAAATTCCTCCACACTTAGCTTTTGATTGTCCTCAGGCAAAAAAATAAAATCAAAATCACACACCAAACACTTTCATAATTTCCATATTTACTAAGAATAGACAGCCATAAGTAAAGAGAAATAGCTTTCAAAATCATAGCAAGAACTAAACATTAAATTCCTCTACTCATAATCAATCATCAACCATCACCTTTAGAAACTGAGCAATCTAGCAGTAAACTTGGGCAAAGTGATCCACAGGTACACTCAAATACCATTTATCATCAAGACATTCCACAACTTTGCATATCATTTCATTTCTCTACCACTAAGATTCACATGCATAATCATAAAGCAAAGAATTTTTTAAGGTTGTAATGTAGGCAAAGGTTAAGGTGAGATATATTTGAGTAATGTAGCATAAAAGCCATCAAAGCTAGTGAAGCAAAAGTAACATATATACAAAATTAAGAACAAAACCAAAATTCACTTAAAACTATGAATGTAAAAACCTATGTTTTACAGCTCAAGTTCAAGCTCTCACTCCACAAACCATATGAATCATAGCCAATTAGAAGGAATCATTTATACAATTGATAAAAAATAATACATTATAACCATAAGTGGTGATCCTTCAAAACAAAATCCACCTCATATGCTTTATACTCAAATCACCCATTTCATACAACTTTAGGAGACAAAACTAATCATAAATAACTTTGCAAAGAAAATGCATTGCCTCTTTGATACTTTTCTTTATATATATTTTTTAAAAAATTGAAAGAAACTACATTAACATCAGAACTCATTGATAAGACAAAAAACGACATCCTACCAATTATAACCAATCCATATATATGCACGCCCCCATACTTATACTTTTGTGCATCCATAATCATCAATAATTAACAAATGCTACACTAGCTTTAAGGCTTGGGTAGGATATTTTGTCATATTTAAGGCATGTAATGTGGTTAACACAAAAAGAAAAGGCAAATAAAGTTAAAAGGGGCTTGACAAGGGAAAATTCATATTAACGAGTATGCCATTTGGCTAATGTAGCTTATGAAACAGAGAATGCCTATATCATTTCCATGTTAACGCATATGATAAAAATGTGGTCTTGAATATAAAATCAAAGCAAAATTAGGATGTATATGTCATGAAATTCACATACAGACAAAAGACAACAAGACTAATATGGATATGTCAATCATTAGTCGCTGCTCTTCTAAGGATAATTTATATTTACCAATCATAAGAGTAAAAGTACATTCTCAAGTTGCCATGAATTTTTCTAGTCAATTCACTCTCTAACTATGACTATATAGTCTTCAAAGTAATAGGAAAAGATTTATTTGTTTTTATTTTGATGACGCCTTAGAAACACATATAAGCAACAAATAAGCTTTAAAGCATGCATAAAAACAAAGATCCCCATCCCCTTACTTGAAACTTACATTGTCCTCAATGTAACATCAAATGTAAGAAATGGAACATTTAATAAAAGTAACAAATGCAAGAATGTAAATGAAAAGAAATGGACTTCCCTTGGATTGCCAAGCAGTACCTTTGTTTCATGTCATCGACTCGACGCAAATGTCGATCAAACTTCATAGTGGGGGTTTTCCAACCCTATCACTTCCACATTTTTCACTTGGAATCCTTGATAGAAGGGTTTCAATTGATGACCATTGTTTGTAGGCTTTCAATTTCAACTGCACCATGTAGAAACAGATTAGTAATGACAAAAGATCCAATCGCACAAGAATGTAATTTACCTAAGAAAAGATTAAGTTATGAATGATAGAACATAACTTTTTGTCTAACGGTGAAATTCTTTCTAGAAATCATCTTATCATGAAATAGCTTTGTCTTTTCCTTGTAAATTTTTGCATTCTTGTAAGAGTCAAGCCTAAGCTCTTCCAATTCTTACAGCTGCAATTTTATTTTTTCACCCACTTCATCCATCTTCATATTACATTACTTTATTGCCCAAAAAGCTTTATGTTCAATTTCCACTTGAAGATGAAAAGGCTTTCCGTAAATCAATCCATATGGAGAAATGCCAATCGGGGTCTTATATATAGTTTTATATACCAAAAGAGCATCATCAAGTCGTTGGCTCCAATCTTTATGATTTGGGCTTACCATTTTCTTAAGGATTAACTTGATTTCTCGCTCGTTTGTCTATAAATGGTAAGTCGTAGACACTTTATGAGTGATATGGTATTTCTTCAAAAGATTTCTTACAAATCAATTGCAAAAAATGGCACATGTGATTAATTAATGCTCGAGGTGTTCCAAACCTAGCAAAAATGTTAGACTTGACAAATTCTGCAATAACTTTAAAATCATCAGTCCTAGTAGCTTTAGATTCCACCCATTTAGAAACATAATTCACAGCCAGTAAAGTGTAAACAAAACCAAAGAAGAAGGAAATAGTCTCATAAAGTTAATGCCCTATACATCAAAATTTTCATATGCAAGGATTAGAGATAAAGGCATTTGATCTCTAAGGGATAAATTACCTTATTTTTGGCATTGTTTATATGCCTTGCAGAACGTATAGGAATCTCAAAATATATTTGGCCAAACCACATTCAAGTATTTTCCTAGCAGTTCTTTTAGGCCCAAAATGACCGCCATAAGCATATGAATGGAAAAAAAATTAAATAGATTCGCATGGGCACAGATCTTCTAATCACTTGGTCAAACTAACACTTCCATAATTGAGGATCATCCTAAATATAATATTTCGAATCACTGTTTATTCTATTCCATTTAGCTTTACTTAAATCATTAGGTATCTCATGATTTACTAGATAGTTTACAATATTAACGTACTATGGAACCTTATCTTGAAGCGGGAGTAATTGCTCATCCAAAAATAGATATTACAATGGTATTGAATCCTCTTCCTTTGCAACTTGACTCAAGTGTTCTGCAACTAATTTCTCTACACCTTTCTTATCTTTAATCTCTAAATCAAACTCTTGGAGTAGGAGAATCAATCTAATAAGACTTAGCTTCGCTTCCTTCTTTGATAAAAGATACCTTAATGTTGTATGGTCATAATATATATAACTTTAAAACCAAAAAAATAAGGTCTAAATTTATCTATAGCAAACATAATAAACACAATAGTTAAAAGCTCCTTTTCCATAGTGGAGTAGTTGCATTGTGTTACACTAAGCATTCTTGAAGTGAAGTATATAGCATGAGTCATCTCGCCACATTTTTTACTAAGGACAGTACTCACAGTATAATTAGTAGCATCATATATAATCTTAAAAGGTTGACTATAATTAGGTGGTTGAATAATCAGTATCGAAGTCAGAAGTTCCTTCAACTTGTTGAAAGCTTCTGTGCTTCCCTAATTAAATTCAAATGACACATCCTTTTGTAACAAATGACAAAGATTTTTTGAAATTTTACTGAAGTTTTTAATAAATCTACGATAGAAACCTGCATGGACAAAGAACGAACCTCCCTCACATTTGTAGGTGTAGGGTAAGATCCACACAATTTCTATCTCAACTTTATCAACCTCAATCCCTTTAGATGAAATTACATGTCCCAAAACTATTCCTCGTTCAACCATAAAATGATATTTTTTAGAATTCAGAACAAAATTAATTTCAATGCATCGTTCAAGTACATCAAGCAAATCATCTCAATATGCATCAAATGAATCCCTATGGACAGTAAAATCACCCATAAAAACCTCAATAATGTGCTCAACATAGTCAGAGAAAATACTCACCATGCATCTCTGAAAGGTGGTTGGGGCATTGCAAAGTCCAAACGATATTCTTCTATAGGCAAATGGGCATGTGAAGATTGTTTTCTCTTGATCTTCTAGAGCTATCACAATTTGGTTATAACCTTAATACCCATCAAGAAAACAATAGTTAGATCATCTCATGATTCGTTCAAGCATTTGATCAATGAATGGGAGTGGTAAGTGATCCTTGCGTGTAGTAGCATTTAACTTCCTGTAGTCAATGCATACTCACCATCCATTCTAAATTCTTATAGGGACAAACTTGTTATTCTCATTTTTCACCACAATAATCCTAGTTTTCTTCGTTACCACTTAGACTGGATTTACCCATTTACTATTTGAAATTGGATAGATTATACCAAGATCAAGCAACTTTAAGATCTCTGTCTTCACCGCTTCTATCATTGAAGGATTCAATCTCCTTTGTGATTCTCTTGATTGTTTGGATCCTTCTTCTAAAATAATTTGGTACACTAAGGTACCCTTAATGTCAGCTATGGTCCACCCTATAGTTGTGATGTGATCCTTCAACACTTGAACTAACTTTTCCTCTTAAAGCTTGGTTAGATTCTTCACTACGATTACCGGAGGTGCTTCTTATTCCCCCAAAAATACATACTTTAAGTATTCCAATAATTGCTTCAGTTTAATTATAGGTGCTAATCAATAATATGTACTATTTCACATAATTTTTTTAAAATCATACAATGGTTTCCAAATTTTATAAATTTTCAAAACAATCCCTTAATATATTGTGCTATATAATTTTTTAACTTTACTTTAATCTTATCTCACAAAATCATAATAATATAAAATTGATATAAGAATAATCTTTTATTCCCATTAAGATTACTTTTCACATATTTCTCATATAAAAAATACATAATTAATACGAGAAAAAGATTATGTAATTTTGATATAAATATAAAACTAAGAATAATGTAAAGTATGTAAAGTGTCACAATTTATTACACTAAAATATCATATAATAAGAATAATATAGTTCTATAAACTGATAAGCATCACAATAATGTTGATGATTACAACAAAGTGAAAGTGAAACATGAAACAAATATACTTACATTTAGAAGTTTTATATTGATATAGTATATTTGGAATTTAACATATACATGCATTACAAGCAAAATTTAAAGAAAAGAGGAAAAAAATGAAAAACCTAAAACTTGATTCCACAGCATATCCACTCAAATCATATTGGCCCTAATTTCTATTTAGTATGATGTTATTAAGGATAGTCTCATTATGACCACCATTCAATTTCAATGTACCAAACGGCATGTCAATACTTTTTGTCCAAGGTTATCTTCCTAGTCACTCTTATTTATAAAACTTGGTTCTTTAGAAATTCAATTTGCTAAAAGATCGATATGATCAAGGTAAATTGTATCTATATAACTACTTATTATATTAAAGCTCCTAGTAAACGGTTAAAATTAAATTAATAAGAAAATATAAGATATTATATTCATCTTAATAATGATAATAATATACCTTTCTCAAACTTCAAGTTGTATTCATCAAATATCAAATCATTTAATCGCTTGTGTTCTATTTTATTTCCTTTTTTAATAATAAATGAATTCAAATTAGCTTCAATTCCTTTCACACTAAGTTGCACTTACACTTCGACTAAGAAGCAATTGAAAACATTTATAATTCTAGAACACCACTTCTGAATTGATTCTAGTAAGTAATGTAAGGCAACAAAAGTAATCTTATAAATAAAATAAAGTGATTATTAATTTTAAACAAGTAAAAAAAATGAAAAAAAAATTAAACTTATCTTTTTGACATATTGTAATAGGCATCTCAAAATCATGCATCCTTGTTTGCCTTTATTTATAAGTTAAAGAGATGTTGCACCATCTTATGTGACATAATTACTATAATTGTTAATAGTATTCTCCTATTAACTTCAACTTTATTTGTAAAACTTGGTCTAAAATATTTGATTTATAAATGTCCCAGTTCAAAAAAATGAAAAGCAAAGTTGTCTTCCTCTTCTTTCATTAATGAATATAAGATAAAGTGTGTATAATAAAGGCCTATTTATCAAACTAGCCTTAGTTGCTTATTTTGCCCTCATGATGGCATAACAAGAGTGACCTATTATTGCCTTCTTATCACTTTCATTTAGACAAAGTACTCTCACTAAATACTTACAAACTCAAATAATAAATTGACATTATGACCAAAATTCATGATCTTCAAGAATAATTCTAGAAACTTTCATTCTAGCATTGGAGATATTAGACTAAAGTGCAAATCATTTTTCATTTATAAAAATTTGTATTAACTCCTTTATTTGAAACAAGATTAGTTGCAAATCTTATAATGGTATGACGACACAAATTTCCACGATTAATAAAATCCTTCCTCATCAATTATAGAACCCTTATATGATTATAAATGAACTTAGTCAAAAAAAATTTCCTTTTTATAGTTTCAACAATGACAAGAAAATATCTAATGTCCCCTATATTTTCTAGCATTAGGTGAATATAATGTGCAGCATAAGGAATCCAATAGAAATAATTTTTTTCTTATTTGTAACCTCCTCCTAACTATTTTATGTGCAACATCATTGTCAAGAATGAATAGTAAAAATATTTTTAGGACCAAGTTCACAAACAACTTCGACAAAATTTTCTAATAAAGCATTAACATTCCTTACAAGGTTAGATGCATTGACTTCAAAAAAATTGTCCCCTTAGTAAAAATACCAGGAAAATAATAAATGGGATCATATATGTTGAACATATATAAATTGCCTAAGTCGTTCTTCTTTCCATTAAATAGCTTTTCATTTCAATAATAAAGATGCTCAGAAGATTAACTCTGTATTAGTCAATCCCTTTAGATTGTAATGCACTAAAATTGAAGGTTAAGTTCTAGGAGTTATTCATGGAATAAAAAAAATTAGACACTTTTCTTCTTCTTATTCTCATATTAGTTTTAACAATCCCTTTTATTTTGTTGGAAAGGAGCACTACATTTAGTATTGTCAGTCTCATTTTGACTATATTGTGAAATAAAATTTCACTCCTAATTCCATAACATAGTTTTTTTTTCTTCTTTCTTTTTTATTTTGATACTCTTTAAGGAAACTTTTGTGTCATTTTACATCATATCTAACTTCAGTACAACACTCCATACCATCTTTAATCTCAGCTAAATCATGCTTTTTAACCCGGTGATTCCCCGACCTTTCAAATATTTGGTATAATATAAACAAATAGTACAATTCTTCATACTAGGAACTAATCTAGCATGAGCATAAGTTGAATTACCGAATCTTCCTAAAGAACTTAAATGATTAATAGTACTTAAACTTTCCTCTATTTATTTATAAAAATAAATACACTTAAATATGTATAATAAACTTTTAATTCATTTGTCAAGATACTAATTTAATTCATTAAGTACCCATAGCTAAAACAACATAGATATGTATAAAAGGAAATTGAACGAAAGCTATCACAATATTGTACATTAGGGAAACATTGAAAAATCTCACTGGAAAGGATCACTTTCTATTTCTGGTCCTAGTCCCTAAACAAAACACAGCACAAAATGGATGGGCAATAAAATATATGATACGACACAACATACACCAAAGATTTGAGTAGGAGCACATTCCATTAGTAATTGATATAATTAATATTGTAAGACCGACTGACTAACAAACACATGCATTCATGTAAAGGAGAAGAAAAAAAACACAATTTCTCAAAATACCAACTTTACAACAATTAATCGCCATAACGTCCATTATTCAAACGAGCTTATTAAGATGAAGTTTCGTATGTTTTCAAATTTTTACCTATTTATATTTAGCCACTAAAAGAGTCTAACTGGCTGGTCTTTTTTATTTCAATTCAGGCATCTAATTGATTTGTGGTTTATTTTGCTCAAAATAAAATGTCAAAAGATTCTTCATTTTTTGAATCTAATTAAAAGATATAATTTAGTATTATAAACTGATGTGCCACTGTCAGTCACTAAGTTGAGTTGAGAAGACGGCATTAATGATGGAATGATAACCTAAAAACAGTAAAATTTGAAAAGATATGCATTGAATCATAAACTTTAAGGTTAAATAATGATGAATAATTCTCAATTGCAATGCAAAGGATGCCTTCATTATTAATTGTAACATCATGATTATTTATTTGGATTACAACATCAAACTAACTCTGGTATTCCACAACACTCTTACCAAATTATTTATCAACTTTAACAACGAAAGGATCGAGTATGCTTTAATCAAAATTTAGATTTATAGGCTAATCATGAACTGAGCTATGCAAAATAAACTTTGAAAGCATCTAAAGAAAATCAGAGTGGCCAACAGGACCAACGGGTTGCTGTCTATAATATGATTTTTACAATTGGTCTTCGTTGTTGCTAAGTGCTGAATTTGTCTGCAAACTTCGATAACTTTCTTGAGGTTGTCAAGAGAGCCACAAATGTTGGCTTAGCTTTCAAAGTACTAGTACGGGGCATTCTCAGAATTTCAAGGTCTTAAAGATGGTTTTACGTTCATATGAAAATAGGTTAAGAATAAAAAACAAAACATGAGCAGAATAACAGTGGGAGAAGTATAGAGAGGACAACCTCACCTTAGGCTGGCGACGGTGGATGTAGAGAGCTCGAGCTAGTGTTGAAATGGCAGTGGGCGGTGAAGTTGTGAGCTAGCGGCAGTGATGAGCTAGCATGGAAACAGTAGGCAAGATGGCCTAACGGCGACGGTAATAAAGAAATGACAACTTTGTGAGATACTGAGATTGTGAGAAGGAGTCGTAGGAGATAAAGAGGGAAGGAAGGTTCACTGGTTCAGTGTGAATGACTTATGAGCAGAAAAAAATTAAGATGTTTTTAATTTATTAATTAGATTTTTATGCATCTACATATTTCACATAAAATTAACTAATATTTTATATACCGGAACTTGATACAATATTGCTATTTTAGTATCATTTTCCCACCAATATGTACAGTATAATATTCTCACCCCTAATTCGAATAGAGGTGAAGATTGAATGCAAATAATCAAACCCGACTTGTAAGCAAGAAAATTGAAGTTTAGGATTGGAGAAAAGTAAAGGAAAAAAAGGGTAATAGAGAAAGTTGTTTTCTTTTATTCATTCGACCTTTTTGCTAGAACAATCAATTAAAATTGAGAGATTCAATGCTTACATCTAGAAATTAGAAATGCAAAAATGAATTATAATTGACTGAGACTAGGAATTTAGAATACTTGATTTTAAAAAATAATATTAAATTTGAAATGTCCTTTTAATATCTTTAATTAACATAAAACATCAATTATCTTATTAAAAAGCATTTTATAATAAGAGGTTCACAAGGCTTACGTGATTCAGACATATTAAAAAGAGATATTTTGCCGGTCTATTAAAAAGATACAAGATGATTATATTTAGGGACTGTAAGAAGTAAAAAGGAAGGTTTAAAAAACACTAAGGGAGGAAACCAAGAATAATATAGCTTTACTGGAACTTACCGAGGATATGGTGGTTCTCAATAGAAAAAGTTTGGCATATTAGGATATAAGTAAAGGATCTTATAAAAAGAGGTCCTTCTCTTTCTCATAAATCTTTTAAACATTTTTTTAGAATCTTATGTTTTGTTTTAGTTTAAACATTTAATATGTAATACAATCCTCTTAGTTATTTAACCTAAGCATTTCCTTACATACCTTAGACATTTCTTAGAATTGCTTATTTGTTTTATTTATTTACTTGTCTTCTTTCTTGTATTTATTTACTTATTTTATCTTTTCTTTTTAATCTTCACTTTTTTTCTATATTTGAGCTACATCAAGGCCCCTCAATAAGCTCTTTTTATATATATATAGTAGTGATATATGAGCTCATCAAGAATATCTAAGAGGAGGTGCCTTGGTGTATGTTGTTTATTGATGACATTGTTTTAGTAGATGAGACAAAAGAAGGTATCAATATCAAGCTATAACTTTGAAGGTATACGTCAGAGTCGAAAGGTTTTTAATTAAACAGGACTAAGACTGAGTACTTATAATATATCGGGCCATAGGATGGCTTTCAATGTGGAGGTAAAGATTGTTGCATAAGTTATACCACAAAAATTAGTGTTTTAAGTATTTAGGATATATCATTAAAAGCAATAGAGAGATCGACCAGGACGGCTTCACTGGAGAAGTGCATTAAGTCACAATAAGGTACCACTCAACTTTATAGGTAAATTCTATCATTTAGTGATTAGAGTAACCATGCTGTATAGGGCAAAATATTGACTCATAAAACAGGTGCATAGTCATAAGTTAACAGTAATGAAGATAATCATGCTTCATTGGATGTATAACATTACTAAAAAAGATAAGGATATAAATATAATGGTAAGGGACAAATTAAAGGTGGCTAATATTCAATGATTAAAAAATCCAATAGGTTCAGTCGGTTCAATTTGCTTTAATATTTTTTTTAAAAATCGATCAATTTATTAATTAATCGATTAATTTTCATTAATTAATAAGTTTTTATAAATTAAAATATATCAATTAATTTCCATTTAGTAATATCTTTTTAAATTAAATTTAAATTCGTCGATAAATAAAGATAATCTTTTTTAATCATATTTTAAATTTTTTAATTTTATTCAATTATTAGTCAATTCTATAATGGTCTAATACCAGTTAAATTTTTAAAACCTTAAACCTCTTATCTTAGCCGTTTAACTTTTATTCTGATTTTTAAAACATTGCTAACATTAATGAAAAATTAAAAGACAAGACTTAAGTGACTTAGACATGTTAATAGGAGACATCTTGAGGCTCCAGTGAGAAGATGCGAGACAATTATACTTAGGGACTATAATAGGAAAAAAATGAAGGCTTAAGAAAAACTGCAAGGAAGTGATAAAAAAAGATATAACTCTACTAGAATGTACTGAGGATATGATACTCAATAAAAAACTTTGACGTACTAGGATATGGGTAAAGTATCTCACATAAAAAGATCCGTCTCTTTCTTATAGGTAGTTTAATCATTTTCTTTCTAGTCGAGTGTCTTATAGTAAGCCTAAACATTTAATATGTAGTACTTGCCTCTTAGTTATTTGGCCTAAGCATTTCCTTAGCTTAAACAATTCTCATAATGCCTGTTTTTATTTGTTTACTTGTCTTCTTTCTTATTTTTGTATTTATTTACTTATTTTATCTTTTATTTTTATTTTTGTTTTTATTTTTTACCTTGTTCTATATTTACTGTATTAGGTGTCCTATTACTTATTTTTTATTTTATTTATATGCATTTATTTATTTGCATTTTATCATTATTAATATTCTTTATGTCTTTTAATATGTATCATTTATTATTTTATTATTTTTCTTGTGGGTTTATTTGAAACAACCATTTCACCAGTTAGATGTAAGACTTCATATTTTTGGATCTCCTCAGACCCCATATATCAGTGAGACTTCTACTAAAATGTTATTGTTGTTGTACTTGTTCAATATTTATTATATTACTTATTTTAATAGTTTTACTTGTATGTAATTATTTATTGTTATTGTTGTTATTATCATCATCATCATCATCATCATCTTTATTCTACTTTTATTTTTATTTCTATTGCTTTATTATTTTAATATGCATCTTTTATTAATTATATTTTTTATGCGCGTCTATTAGAAATAAACTCTTTATTCGTTAAAAGTAATATTAAATGCTTTTAGACCTCTCTAGATCCCACTTATGAGCAGGACTTCTGCTGAGATGTTACTATTGTTCTTGTTGTATTCAAATTATCTTTATTTTTTAAATTCTTGCATATATTGTTTAATTTCATTTTTTATCAATTAATTTTTTATTTTTGTAAGTTTAGGCACTCTATCAATATAAGTCATATCTTCTTGTTACTACTTACCTATGATTTAAATACTTTAAAAATCTATAATTTTTAAATTTTAAAATATCTAATTTTTTTTATTTTTTTAAATTCCTCATAAATTTATGTTAAAAATAATGAAATAATGATGTGATTTGAATAATACATGTTGACGAATCAAATGTTACCGAGATAACAATTAAACTTTGCTCTTAATCTTGACGAAACTAATCAAATCCGACTCAAACTAATAATTTATTGTAATTCTCTTAAATTATTAATTTTAGTCAAGTTTAATTATTTTAAATCAAGTTTAGGAGCTAAATTAAATTGTCATGTTAATAATATTTGATTGATTTATGTGTGATGTATATATCATCCTTATTTTTTTATCGACAATATAAAGAAAAGATTTTTTTAAAATGTTTAAAATTTTAAAAGTTAGAAAATTTTATTAAAGTTAGTTGAACTGCAACGCTCCTTATACTTTAAATTAGTACCTATTTTATTATTTAATTTTCTTTTCTTTGTACTTAATTATTTAATTTTACTTCTCTCTCCCATCGAGCATAAGTAGATGCGATCTCTTCATGTCAATGTTAGAAGTCACAAATTAAATGTAAAAAGATTCATCTGAGGAACACATGTTTGTTAACATTGACAACATAATCGATTTAGCATCAAAAAAAGCTCGTACAAATTACAAGAACAAAATGTAAATTTAATCTTTAACATTCTAAATAATATCTCAAGTCTAGAATTCACCCAAGATGATCTATGAGATAACTGATTTAACAGATTCATACCCAGGGATTCATGTTAAAAACAAAAGAAAGAAATACTAAATTCATGTTATAAATAAAAGAAAGAAATACTAACCTTGATTCACGCTTAATATGTGTAATCCCTTTCCATTTGCAAACATCTTCTCTACGCAAAAGTTTTATCCACTCTCTCCTTATACTTTTCTTCGTTCATCTCCAATGGTGCAAAAACGTACATTTTTTTATAACTGTTCGCTTATATTGATTGAAGGGAGAGAGAAGTTTATTAATTATAATAAAACTGTAATGACTCTATTTTCCTTTACAAGACCAATAACCATTATTTTGGGCCCATTTCATATTAGAATCAACTAAAGTAATATGGGCCATATTTTATGATTATTAAATTAATCTAACGACTTGATGATCCAAAAACACACGTGTGCACCATATATTGAATTTATCAAGCCTTCAAACTTGAATGAATTGAAATGATGGGATCATGGTGATCACAAGTCAATTAAAGATATGATTCCTTCCATGTATCACACAATCAACTTAACTCAAAATAGGGACTATATTCCATTTCCTTTTGTTCTCAATCATTCTTGAGACATTGCATTTCACTAAATTTATCTCCTGTTTGAATTGGAACTGTCCCTACTGAGCATTTTTCCATCCTAAATATCTTTAATACTTTACTGATATATCCTTTCTAAGACAACCATATCAATCCTTGTGCGCTCTCACAAAATATCTTTATTCTAATCATATAGGATGCCTCATTGTCATCTTTCATTCAAAGTTATTAGAGAGAAATTTCTTTATATCATGTAATAAGCTCAAATCATTAGTAGCCAAAAGAATATCCTCAACATATAGGACCAAAAGAATGAACTTGCTCCCAATGACCTTTATATAGATACACCTATCAACGGTATTCTCTACAAAATCATAAGATGTCATGGTATCATTAAGTTTAAGATATCATTATCGAGAAGCTTGTTTCAAACCATATATTGACTTCTTTAATTTACACACCATATTTTTCTTTTCTGCAGTCACAAAACCTTCTGGTTGGTCCACGTGAACTTTTTCTAAGTCACCATTCAGAAAAGCAGTCTTTACACCCTTTTGGTGAAGCTCTAAATCATTATGAGCTACCAATTCTATAACATTTCTTAAAAAGTCCTTCTTCAAAACTGGAGAGAAGGTCTTTTTAAAGTCAATGTCATCCTTTTAAGTATAATTTTTGACTACAAGTCTAGCTTTGTACCTTTCAATATTACCTTTTTAGTCCTTTTGGGTCTTAAAGACCCATTTACAACCCACTTGTTTTGAGCCTTCGGGTAACTCAACTGGTTCTTAGACTTAATTATCATCCATAGATTTTAACTTTTCTTTTATAGCATTGAGCAAATTTTCATAATTGTTACATTTTACGACTTCTTTAAATGAGACTGGATCCTTATCAATGCTCAAGTCACATTCGTGGTCAAGTGAATACACCATATATTTATCTGATATAATTGGTCTTTCCTCCCTTATAGACCTTCGCAATACTACTTGTTAGAGAAGTGCTCTAAAGGCAATCATCTTTAGCACTTATTATATAAATCATTTTATGATTAATAAAGGCATTTCTCATTATTTTGATGTTCTTACATTTATGGATTTGAAGTTGATCTTAAATTTATTTAATGACGTCCTTGAAACAAAACATAGCATGGAGAAAATCATGATGAGATCATGATAATGAGATTCCTATCATGTTTAATTATATTAGTATCTAAAATTTCTCTAGTCATAGGATTAATGAGATAGGATATCATTAATCTGGATAAACTAGCACATGTTATACTCCTTGATTGGATCAAGCAGTAGATCTCATAACTTGTAGACATGAGTTGTTTAGAGTTAACATGTGGATGCTTACTAATGGTAGTAAGTACATTGGATTGACCTATTATGAGACAATCATATGGATATTCTATTCCATTGTCAATGATAGTCTCATAATAGCAATGGTGCAAGTATCCTTTAACTTGAGTTGCTTAAGGATATCTCGAATATTGATCATGTACTTTGACTCCATTCATCGGTACCTTTTAGGGGTTACTCATAGGGCGGTGATTGGCCACAGCTTGATGTATTTAGAGGTAATTGAGTGGCCAATAAGGATTCACCACTCCTGATAGAAGGAGATGATACCCACAACCTTTTGTCAAGGTCATTACTTTAGAGTCTCTAGCCAGAGCAGATATGTGTCATGAAGAGATTCTTTAATGATACATAGAGTAATGAGATCCTTAGGATAAGATCTAATATTCCTTGGACTAGATGTGATGTAGTCAGTGTAGTGGGAGTTGATACTTTGACCATACTCTGAACTAAGTGGGGTATAGATGGTGAAAGGACGAATTGCATGGAAACATTACGTATAGAAGGGTTTATAGTCAAACCACTAGTTTTTCAATCAACTGGGGGTCATTACATATTGGTAGATACTGCTCTTGACTTGCTTGAATTAAGTGTTAATTCAAGTGGCCAACATAACCGACAACCTAATAGGTCACATATAGAGGAGATCTGAAGGATGAGTAAAATGGTTTTAAATGGTAATTAAAGATATGAGAGAGTGTTTCAGGATTATATTGCAATGTGATTGTGGTAGAAAGCATTGCATGGAATGGATTGGAAAAAAGTGTTGTTAGCTGTCAATTTGGTCATTAACTTTCTAAAACTTCCATTAATGCATGTCATTCACGGTCATTAGCTTCCCATAACTTCCATTAATGCATGTTATTCATGGCCATTAACATCTCATAACTCTCCATTAGCGATGGGGTTATGGAAGATCAAATGGTGCAGAAAATAGAGATGATTTTCGTGCATCTTGTTTAAGATACAAATGGAAAGAAAGGTTCTTTCTTACAAACACACTCTTTTTCTCTCTAACGCTCACAAGAGTTCTTGTTTTTGCTAGCGCAAAGAAAGAATTCTAGCCATCTCCTAGTGAGGTTTGATCCTTCTATCTTCATGTGGACTTTCATTAGAGACGGACTACATTGATCGTTATAGTTTACGACAACCTAATGCTAAGAAGATTAAAGAACGAAGGAGATTGTCAGAAAGGTATGTAAACATCTTACATTTCATGTTTTTGTTTTCTATATCTATATGAAAAAGTAGATCTAGTTTTTGAGGTTTTGTTTTATTTTTTGCTGTGTATATTTTATATATATTATGTATAAGATGCATGATCGAAACCTTACATTGGTATCAGAGACATCTTATGCCTTGTTAGACATGGTTGTGACAGCTTAGGGCCTGTAATGTTTTGTTTGAAATTAATTATCGAAAAATGGTTTTCATGATTTTATTTGACCACCCTGTTTATAAGATGTAATTGAATGATGTAGTGTGATTGAAAATAATTTTAATCTGATTAAAATATTTAATTTCGAATTTACAAGAACATGCATGAAATTTATCTTTCGACTAGGCATGTGATGTCTATTGGCTAAATTGATGAGGTTCCACATGATTTCTGCGGAATTTGATTATGGAAAAATTATGTAAACATATTTGGGATGTTTGTATGCCTCTTTAATTTTTGTAGAATTATTAAAAATGTTTTAATATTTTTATCAAACAATTTTCTAGATATGGATAGTTTTCCAGAAATTGTAGGATTTATTTTGTTTGATGTTTTTGTATGTTTATATTTCGGTTAAAGAACCTTAAAAATATTTTAATTTGATGAAAATGTGTTAATTTGATGTTTTATGTGTTCCTAAATGATTTTGATCAAAATTTGATTTCTAGAAAAATTTTAGAAGTCATATTTGTAGTTTTTGGTATCTTATCAGTGTTTCGATGATCATAATAATTTTTGGGTGATTTCTAAATTATTTTGATCATCATGAAATGACATAGAGATGCATGTAATGATGATTTTATGTTCTAGAAATTTTAGGAAATTATAGAAATTAATTTTTGAATTAATTTTAGTATAGAAATAGATTTTCTAGTAAGACCAGAAAAATTGGCATGTGTGACAAAATTGAAGTTATTTAATTTTATACATCAAATAATTATTTTAAGGTAAATTAAGTAAGAATTAATTTCTGGAATTAGGCATAAATGTTAATTAGATTAATATTATTTCCAAATGAAATAACATACAATGGTAATTTTATCCAAGTTAGTAAAAGGAAGATAGTAAATCTAAGTGTTGGATTGGGCTTAAATCCAAGTGTTGGACTGGAACTTTGATGTTAGGATCCATAAGATGTCATAACCAAAATGATGTTTTTACATATATTCATTAGAGAATGCATGCTTAGGAGAATGTGTTGGCTTGCATGATAGATGGTTATGGGCTTTGGCCCAATTTGATTGGGTAGTCCATATCATGCCATGTAGTTATAGTAACGATTGTACTATATATATATAAAGTTATATGTATAAGACCATCTAAGTTAGATGAGACCTTAGTCAAACCCCTCACTTAGAAAATTAAAACTAATGCCTTCCTTTAATATGGCGAGAACCAAATTCCTTTTAAAGTTAGGGTTGTTAGGTAAACCTAAGCTCGCTTTACACGAATATGTTCGAACTATGGAAATAGGATTTCTGGATTAATGGGTTGGTTTTAACTAGAAGCACTGGTTTGTTGGGAAAACCCAAGATCAACATAGATAGAGGTGAAGTTGGGTAGTGTACATTAGATGTACACGTGTCAAGAGTTGATAGCCCAATGAGTGTGCACACATCAACAGTTGATAGCACTAGATTTAATAGTTGCATTGGAGATGCAATTGGTATAATTGATACCTACCGGTTGAAATAAGAAGGCTTGTTGGGCAAACCTAAGGATATTCTTAGGGATATTGGATATTAACCCACTAAATTTCTCTACAAGTTCTCTCGGGTTTATATTAAGGGTTATGAATTCGTGAAAAATAGTGAGAGTTATAATGCATGTTATTAAAATCCTTATAGAGATGCATTTAAGTATATTCTCATTTTTCTCTCTTTGACGAAAGGATGTTATTGCCCAAGTCAACACTATGAGTACTAGTGTGAATCTAAGATCATTTACAAAAGCTAACAAGTTGATGGGACCAAACTTCCTTGACTACTCAGAAACTTGAGAATAGTTCTCAAGTCTGAGAAGCTTGGTTATGTCTCGGAAGAACCACTTCTCCATCCCCCTACTACTGATGCCTCTAATGATGATTGGAGGGCATATAGGAAGCATCTCGATGATAGAAAAATGGCTAGTTGTATTATGCTAGCCACTATGTCACCAGAGCTACAAAAGTAGCACGAGGCTATGGATGCCTAAATTATAGTCCTTCATTTTAGGGAGCTCTTTGATGAGCAAGCAAGGTCTGAAAGGTTTAAGACTTCGCGATTGCTCTTCCATTCAAAGATGGTTGAGGGGATATCTCTAGTATAGTATGCATTAAAGATCAATGGCTACATCGAGCGATTGACCTCCTTGGTTTTATTTTGGATCATGAATTAAGTATTGAATTAATTCTAATGAGTTTATCCAATACTTACTCACAATTTGTGCTTAACTATCAGATGAATAATATATCTAGCATAATTCCCGATGTAACATCCCATCTCCCATAGGAAGGGTTTATTGGTAATTTGGGACGGGTTAGAAGTATTAAATTATATCTCGGC
>JANIJH010264868.1:0-20625 GCA_024520975.1 Erythroxylum areolatum
GCTTATTCACTCTATTATAAACATGTACCCACCTGATTTCCTTGCTTATAGGCTTGCTCAGAATGTCTCTTCTCTTTACAAACAACCTGAGATCTCTAAGATTCTTTCCTGTTGTATCTTTAATATATGCTCCTTGAGCTGATCTAACTGAAAAATAGGTCTCTTCGATCCCTTTGGTTCTTCACCAAATGAGGATATCCTTAGCTCAAATGGAAGCTCTTCTCTTTCTCTACCTTTTTCTCTTCTTGAACAACCTCAAAATCCTTCTTATAGGCTAAGGAAATTGAAACCTTAGCTGAGTTTCTCTTCTCTCTCTCCTCCTATTCTTCTCTTTGTATTTCTCTCTCTTTTTTCATGACATTACCTCTTTCTCTTTCTTTCTCCCTTTTCTTATTCTCTTCTGCTTACTTCCATTTATAGGCAAGACAACACTTCTTCTTCCAATTTTTTCCATTCCATTTATGCCTTATGTCTTTTACATGTAAGTGTCTTGCCAAAAGCACCTTTGAATATTCTGACATAACACTTTATTCTAGAAGAATCTCCTCTATTGTCTTACGTTTCCAATGATACCAAAATCATTCCATTTGGGTAAGTGATTTAAAAGATACACTTCAAAACTTTTTGGACTGCTCTTGTCCAAATCAGCATACTATACACAACTCTTATCGGAAATTTAAACCTCTTAGAAACTGAATTTGACATTAACTTCTTCATACCATTTGTAGCTTCGTGTCTTTAGTTTATCTTGAAATAAGAATCATCTTATTCGGAGCTCTACCGATCTAGAAATCATAAAAATATTTAAGCATGTTCAGTAAAGTATCCAATTCCTACTCTTCCAATTAATATCCTTACTTTGGTTCAATCCATCCCTTTCAAATCAACACTAAAAGCTATAACCTTCAATGGAGACGCAAAAAGAAAAGTGTTAGGAATCTAAGGGCTCAAGAATCATTTCATTTGAAGGTCGGATAACCAAATTATGGCCGAAGAATCAATTAAGGTTTGGTCCTCAATCATATTGAACTTGTCTTGGGACAAATGGCATAACTCTCACTAGAGATGTTGAATTAAGATCATCTTAGGATGATTTCAAAGATAACTTTGAAACTTTGAAAAAGACCTTAAGATCAGATTTTTATCATCTAAAGGGTCAAAATGGGTCAGACAATAGGATTAGACGAAGCCAAAGGAAAAGGCAGAAGAATGAAAAAAGATAGAAGAAGTAGGAAAATTGCTATAACTTTCCCTACATATATCATATTATGATGTTCTTTATATGGTTCAAAAGAAGACTTCAAGATCTACAACTTTCATGAAGACCTTGAAGATAGATTCTATCTTCTGAACGATCAAAAATGGAACAGAAGATATAAGATGAACAGTAACCCAGAAGATAGCAAAACACAGAAGAAACGAAAACAGAAAGAGCATAACACAGAAGAAGACATGTCAACAAAACACAGAAGAAGATGCGTCAGCAAAACACAGAAGAAGACGTGTCAGCAAAACATAGAAGAAGATGCGTCAACAAAACACAGAAGAAGTAAAACCTAGAAGGAACAAAACCCAGAAGAAGACACGTCAGCAAAACACAGAAGAAGACGCGTCAGCAAAACACAGAAGAAGACGCATCAGCAAAACACAAAAGATAAAAAGGCAGACAATACAAAAGGTAGAAGATACAAAAGACAGAAGATACAAAAGGCAGATGATACAAAAGGCAAATGATACAAAAGGCATAAGATACAAAAGGCAGAAGATACAAAAGGCTGACGATACAAAAAGACAGAAAATACAAAAGGCAGATGATACAAAAGGCACACGATACAAAAGGCAAAAGATACAAAAGGCAGAAGATACAAAAGGCAGACGATATAAAAGGTAGACGATACAAAAAGGCAGAACATACAAAAGGCAGACGATACAAAACACAGAAGAAGTTCATGAATAGTAATACAGAAGAAGTTCATGCACAGTAACACAGAAGAAGCAAAAGACAGACGATGCAAAATACAGAAGAAGATGACATCATCACAAAGAAAACTCAGAAGGAGATGACGTCATCACAGAAGAAGCAAAAAGGTAAAAGAAACAAACTCAGACGAAGCAAAACATAGAAGAAGATGACGTCATCACAAAGGAAACACAGAAGGAGATGACATCATCACAGAAGAAGCAAGAAGGCAGAAGATACAACTTCTCTCCTGCACATCTTCCCCTATAAGGACCATAGCTTTCAGCCTAGGAGTCCCAAAAATTCCATACTATATGTCGTTGGAAAGCTAAAAGAAAGACCTACTACTTCTAAGAAGACAACTTTCTCTAATATAGGCTAGATCGATCCAGAATTGCCCTCAAATACAGAACGTGAATTTACATTCATTCACTGTACTGTACCCAATTCTCAAATTCATGACAAATTTTGAAATTCTTAAAACAGAATTTAAATTCGACATTTTCATAAGAAAATGTAAATTAAGAATCATCTCGTTTGGATAATTAGAGAAGAAGTTGTGGCTAGAGGACTGAAACATTCTCCATAAACATTTTCTAGATCAACCATCCACTATGTTTCACAATCTTTCCTTAACACAAATCATACTAAGATCACCTTTTTCTACTTCATTTACTCCTCATTCTCAACTCCATCTCAAATCAATAGCATTCAAAAAATATATATATAGTCCATGATTAATCATGAACACCAACAACAGAACATACACATATGTACATCTCTTTCATCAACGTACTATACAAATGCAACTTCATTTTCGGCTTTCATTCTGCTTCTAACTTTCACCTTAATTCTTCTCACTTCAAAATATTTTATCCACCAGAAGCACCAAAGCAAAACTTGGACATATCCACATTTCTTATTCACTACTTTACTGTTGTCTATCATTTCTGATTTAAGAATCTTCATTCAATTGTTCTTTACTCATAACTACTTGCCAAAATTTCTCCTTCAAATAGTTCTAACTTCTATGAATCATTCGAGGTCCAACAGCTTCCCATTTCACAACTACTTCTATCTTCCTCAGATCCACATGTACTTTTTCTCTGAAATTACATGTCCAAGAAATGTGACTTCCTTTAGCCAAAATTCACATTTGTCGAATTTGGTATACAACTCATTTTTCCTCAATGTCTCCAAGGAGATCCTTAAATGTTCCTCATGCTCCTTGTCACTCTTATAATAGACCAAAATATCATCAAAAAGACAATGGCAAATTGGTCTAAGAAAGGACTAAAGACTCTATTCATCAAATCCAAGAAAGCTGTAGGTACATTTATTAACCCAAAAGGTATGAGCAAAAACTCAAAGTGGCCATACCGTGTTCTAAAAGTAGTCTTTGACACATCGGACTTCTTTATCCTCAATTGATGGTAACCTGATCTCAAATCTATCTTCGAAAAGACCCTTTCCCCTTGCAACTGATCAAACAAGTCATCTATGCGTGGAAGCGGATATTTGTTCTTAATGGTGACATGGTTAAACTTCCTATAATCCACACAAATTCGCAATGATCCGTCTTTCTTCTTCACAAAAAGGACCAGAGCTCCCCAAGGTGAAGAGCTCAACCTAATATAACCTTTCTCCAACAAATCTTCCAATTGCTCCTTAAGCTCCTTCAATTTTGCCGGAGTCATTCTATAAGGCGAAATCGAAATTGGCATTGTGCCTGGAAGAAGCTCAATGGTAGATTCAATTTTTCTAGGTGGCGATAGTCCTGGTAACTCCTCGGGAAGGACATCTAGGAATTCCATGACCACTGGTATATCTTCTAACTTCCCTCCATCTACCTTTGTGTCTACCACATAGGCCAAAAATGCTTTACACCCTTCCCTCATCATTTTATCGGCCATCAAAGCCAAAACAATCATCGATGAGCTAATTTTTCTGTCTCCCATAAACATCACCTTTCTTCCATTATCTAGCTCGAACTCCACTGTCTTTTGTTTGCAATCTAAGTTGGCATTATATTTCTCTAAGGTGTCCATACCCAAAATCACATCTAATCCTCCCATCTTCAATGGCATTAAATCCACCACTATATGTCCCCCACTAATATGTATCTCACAATCTCTATAAACTTGACTAATCACAATATAGTGGCCTGTTGGAGTACTAAACATTAAAGGAGTATCCATTGGGCTCAAATCTCTACCATACAAAGTTCTACCCGATGAAACAAAGGAGTGGATAGAACCCAGATCAATCAAAACAATTACATCATCATCAAATAATTTAAGCATACCTGTCACAACTTCTTGAGTTGTCTTTGCATCCTCCCGTGTCATTGCAAACACCCTATCTAGTGCTTGCCCCCTTAGTGTTCCAGGAGGATTCACCCTCTTAGCTGCATTAGAACTGCCCACTTCAGTTGCAGTCTTTTGCCCCACTGTCTCAATTCTCTTCGAAGCTTGCATTTGTGTTCCCTCTCTTTTTACATACTTCGGGCACTCTCTTGCCATGTGTCCTTTCTCTCCACAATTGAAGCATGCTTCTGTTAATCGGTAACATTCCCCTCTATGAAAACTTTAGTAGTGTTCACATTTGAGAATGGGTGGCTTATCCCCATCTCTCTTTCTGTTGCCTCCTGCTGTAGAGACTTGATGAGAAATAGTTGAAGTTCTCATCAGTTTGGACCTACTTGCCCCACTGCTCCTCTCCTCAGACTACCCAGGGAAAGTCCTGGCACTCCTCTTAGGCATAAAAGTACCACCTCCCCTTTTGAACTGTTCTCTCCCCTTTCTCTTTTTATTCACAACGCTCTTTATATTCTCAATGTTCTCAACGCTCAGAGCCGCTTTAACCAGATGCTGAAAATCACAAAAATTCTACACCACCACTTTCTCTCTAGTAGCTAGATGCAACCCCAATTCGAACCTACGACACTTAGTTGCCCCACTCATCATCATCTCTGCTGCATACCGAGATAGCTATGTAAACTAGCATTCATACTCATAAACCGTCATTTCCCTCTGGGTGAGACTCAAAAACTCTCCCTGCTTCTACTAAATGTACACCTCAGACAGGTACTTCTTCTTATAAGCAGCTAAGAAGTCCTTCCATGCCAACACTAGTGGTCTTATCTAGCTCCCTGACACAGTCTCCCACCAACGTAGAGCATCTCCCTATAGCAAGCTTGTAGCATACACAACTTTCTTTTCATCCTTAAAATCCATCTGATTCAATATCCTCTCAGTCTTTCTCAACCAAGTCTTGGCTTCTTCTGGATCTGTTGTCCCATAGAAATCCACTGCCTCATACTTCCTAAGCTTATCAAACTGCTTCCCCTTCTTGACTAGGGTTGGAGCAGAAGATTGCGGCATTTGGCCCATGGCCTGAGCAAAGGCCTTAGAAAATGCTTGAAACATCCTCAGATCCAATGGAGCAGGCACTTTCTCTTGCAGAAGAGGAGACTCTCGCGTCTGTGACCAAATGGGCTCACTACCTTGCCCTACAAAAGCCTCAGCATTTTCTGAGGCTACTGATTTATCAGTACTCTCCTCCTTGGTGAAGAGTCAGGTACAATCGATCCTTGCAATACTCCTCATGTCCTTCTACAAGGTGGCATCTTACCCCTTCAATGTAAATACTAACTATTAGCTTACATTTCATTTTAAAATGTAACATCCCGTTACCCATGTTAGGGCTAGAATAGTAAATTATGAGGAATTTCTGTGAAATTAGGAAAATGCACCTCATGCATAAGTTATTTGTGACATGCACATTTTTGCACATTCATATGATTGTACATGCATTTATTGACATTTTTCTGGTACAATTGAGTTGCTAAATGTGATTAAATTACATTTTGTCCATTTTGGTATATTTAGGATATTTTAGAATTTTTGGTGAATTTTGTGAAAAAGATCATGATTTATGGACCAATAAAAGAGTGACACATGGCAATAATAGGCAGATAACAAATGGTTAATTAGTTGTGACAAATTCTTCAAAGTGTGAAGACATGTGAATGACATGCAAAGTATACATGAATATGATGTTTGAGTTAGGAATAATGCACTGTAAGTGTTCTTCTCTGTGAAGAAACACTTAGCACCCAAATAACAATTGTGAGACTCTAGGTGTTTTTGATTTATTCTCATTGCTGGAATTCATAGCCGAATCAAGTAACTTATGTTTAAGTTTAGATTTTCGATGTTGTAAAGGATGTTTTGATGGTTGAAAATGAGTTCTTGCATGAACTGAAAAAATGGAGTAGTTTTAGTGTTAATGCAGAGTTATTAAAAAAATGTGCTGGAAACCTTGTTGCTGAACTGTGATTTTGATGATGACTAGTGTTAGAAATGAATACATGCATGAGAAGGTAAAGCAGTAAAGTTCCAGTGAATGCATATGCTAAATGGCTTAGATGAGGAGTTGAATTTGTGAATGTGGGAAATACGCAGAAGATTGGAATTTGCATGTATGAGAATCGGATTTTGTTGTTTAAGTATGAGTCCGAACTTGTGAATTGTATATGTATTGATGAGCTAAAAAAAATTAGAGATTTGTTTTGGGTATAGAAATGCATAATAGACGTTGTAGGAATGTGAAATATGGGAATAAAATCTGGAAAATTGGGAAGATGAGTCTTCTGTGAAAGTTCACCGCGACCAATACTCTTTAGGTCACCACGTCCAACTCTCTTTAGTTCTCTGTGGCCAACTCTTGAGTTCACCACGGCCAACCTTTGAGAATTCTTGAGAAATTTTCGTTTTTGGAAAAGTTTGCTGCGGCCAACTTCCTTGGTTCGTCCCGGTGAAGTCTTGTCTTGTATAGCTCAAACATACTTCGGTATTTTAACTATATCTTTCTTTATAGTTATCTAAATGGGATGATTTTTAATTTAGAGTGAACTAGAGACATAGGGATAAAACTTGTATAAAGAAATTGTGTTTTAATTCTATCTCTAAGAATTTCAATTTTTGATTAGAAGTTGAGGTAAGAATTCTGTTGAAGTTTAAGAATAGTATAAAATATTTGGGGTATAACTTTTGGTATACTAAACTAAATTGAATGATTTTAATATCAATAGAAACTTAAGACATTGGAGAAAAAAATTTAGAAGAAAGTATTGCCTAATTTTTCCATTTACTTTATCAGATTAATTATGCAAAGTTAACCCGAAATCATATGGGTAGAAAATTTGAAGTGGTCAATTAGGTTATGAATTGTTTTCACATTGTAACTCCAACAATTTAATCTATCTAAACCTCAAAATTATTTTTAAATCATGCTTAACATAAATAAAAAATTTTAGGGTCCAACACATATTGCTTGTAGAGAGTATAATAAATCATATTTTCAATTGTTAAAAATATAATTGTCTAAGAACACTTCACATTGGATATGAATACAGATAGATACAAAAGTTGTTTACATGTTTTAAATCCAAATATATAAATAATATACTAAAGATGTTTAGTATTGATATATCTGATACTTGTGAAATATTAAAGATATCCATTATTCTATATATGAGTTAATATTTGAGTTTAAGGTTATAAGGATATTAACTTTGCAAGTAAATCATAATTAATGTAAATTTTACTTAGAACGATATTATTTTGACATTAAAAACATTTCAATGTATCATTAATTGCTAATAAAGTTCTTTAATGAAATTAGTATAGTTTCTTACATTATTCAGACAATATTATAGAACATTAGAGCCATTAGGCATATAAAAGAAGCTAAGGTCTTATCAAAGATTAAAGTATATATTTAGGTAGTTTCTCTTAATTATGATGATAATTAAGATGAAAGTTGTAAAATTTAAGTAAGTGCTCACTATAAAGAATCTTGTTAAATTCTCTTACTAAACGACTGTCCCAATAGTAGTATGATCATTGTATGGGTGATATGGTATAAGATACTTAAATGATTAGCTTAATGCTAAAGACAGATTGTTAGTTTATGCCCTACAACTAATCAATTGGTTATAGTTTACTAACATAATTATTTAAAGGCATTCTTTATCTTATATATATATATATATATATATATATATTCAATGTATATAGTAATGTCAATGAGATAAATATACATTGCAAATAAAATTATAATGAGATCATAATTATAAGATTCATATTGCATTTATGATTTATTCTTAAATTGTTTCTAGTCATTGTTTTATTAAAACTGGACATTAATAGATCATAAAAATATTAACACTCATTATATTTCTTTCTTATGAAGGAAGTTTTCAATCTCATAGAATAAAGTATGGAAATATTTAACAAACATGTAGGTGCTTGTGAGAGAAAAAGTTCAATGAACTTACCCCATATGAGAATTCCATTTCAAATATTACTTGTATGTCTATGAAAATTCTTAATGTGAAAATTGTATAAGTGATCATTTGACTAGAGATCACTATAACATCCATTATAGAGATTGTTAGGTTTTGATACTACTTATGAAAATTAAGGGTATCTCAATTACTAGTTATCAATTATAGTGTGAACTATATGCAGGTAGTTGAGTGATTAGTAAAGGATTCATCAACCTAAAGTAATTAGAAAAAAACATATTTTGTTGTTCTCAATTAGTATTGATTTGAGAAATCCTTGGTCAAAGTAGAACAACACTTTATAAAAAAATTTACAAATATTATTAATTAAATTATTATTAATAATGGAGAATCGACTTGATTGGACTCAAAAGAGTAGACATTATTTCTATGCTCTATATATAACTAGAACATTATATGATAAAATGATTGAATTATATGAAAATTCATGTTTAAAAAATTTGTAAATTTTAGGTGGTCATAAGCTTTGCTATACGTAATCTTCATCTATGGATTAAATTATTGAATTAAAGAATTAAAGATAAATTAAAAAATTTCAATTTATCTAATTCTAAATATAAGTTAAGGTTATAATTCATATCCCTTTCTAATATATTCATGAACCTAATAGGTCACATGTAAAGAACGAGTTGAAGAGAGAAAAGGATGTTTTAATCAAGTTAGACTTGAAAAATTTTGAGAACTTTATGATTAAACATGTGGTATTTAATAGATAAGGACTAATATGAGATATTGGAATTAAATTTTAAATAAAATTAATTGTAATTCTAATTAATATTTAATAAAAAATTTTTATTTCAATTGAATTACTAAAATGTCAAAAACCTATTATAAACAGACTTAGACTTTAAAGAAGCTAACATTTTTTACTAACCCTCTTTACAACAATTGTGGAGTTCTCTCAATATATTTTGTAGATATTATTAGACATTATATACTTATGCGATAATCGTGGTTGAGATGAGATAATTTCATAAACAATATGAAGACAACAATAAGAAAAAGGATTAATCTTTAGAATAAAGTACAAATTCTGATTCATACTTTTTAATCATGTTATCGAATTTAAGTGATCTTGGCTTTGAAAAATCAAAAGAAAAAGTTTCATTATTATTATATTACGTACGAGATTAGATCACGTCTCAATTTTCCAACAATTTGTGTTAATCATTTCATACAAACACTAGACTCATAAGTACCGCTGAATTGGATTTATATTAAGGTACTCATTTACCTTCTTCTTTGCAAATTTTAAACCTAATGCCACAATATTTGTTGTACCAGCCAGGTTACGATTCACTTGCCATAGTATGTCAGTAGCAGCACAGGAAATTAGTGTTATTGTTGGGGCACTCTACTTTTTGTGCTTAGCTCAAAACTAGGACAAGTCCAAGACAAACATTAAATATCCTCCTGGCATAGGTTTCAAGAATTCACTTATTGTGTTAGGTGTTATCAACTTCTTAGGCCTGCTTTTTTACTCTCCTAGTGCCTGAGCTGAAGGGAAGTATTTGGAGGAGTTAATGTAATAAAAACAAACAGATGGCTACTACTTCTAATTTTCTATTTTTACTTTATTCCAATTGTCATTATGTTGGGTATATAGGAGGCATATTGTAATAGCCCATTTCTACACTTAGGAATTAAACTACTAAATGAAGTCATGTGAGTAATATCATATGAGAATATATGAAGTGTATTTCATTTGCATGCTTCATATTCGCATACATACATGAATCATACTTTAAAGGCATTGTAAAGATAATTTACACACTCAATTGATTTCTTCAGGGGTATGAAAGATTTTAAATGTTTATGTTGTGATTACATGATTGTGAATTGATCATGTCTTGAATTCTAGTTTGATGAACCAAAATTAGTGACTTGGAATTTATTGTCATAATTGGGTGATTGATGGAGTCTTATGTGCATCTAGTCTAGGAAAAATGTTAATTGGCAAGACAAACTGATATACGGGAACTTAGGTTGATTAAGCCTAAGAAATAGTGACACATGACATTAGTAATAGTTGACAAATGGCTTGATTAAATAAATGATGAATGGTGGCTTAATTGGGTGACAAATGGTCTAGTGATTATGAGACAAATAGACTAATTATAGAGTGACAAATGCTAGTTGAAGGATGAGACATATGGTATGGATCTTAGCATGATAAGTGCCATGCCAAGTGTTCATATTCTCACCATACACCTACACCAATACCCACGATTTTACTCTTAAAAGACCATTGTTTTGACCATATGCTTTCTTCTTCTTGCCACCGACCCACGCCTATAACCCTTACACTTAGAGTTTTTCCCAAATTTCTACTCCAAAATTTATGTAGCCTTCATTTTAGGATTGAAACCCCCTTTTTATTCCCATCTTGTTCTTGGAGTATCCTTGCTTATTGGAAGATTAACTTAACTTGAAGATTGAGGTGCAATTATGACTAATCAAGTAAGTGATTTTTTTAATCTCTATGGAATGTTAAAATAGAACAATTCATAATGATTAAATTGAGATTAGTGATATGTAGGGTTGATGTTAAAGTTATGCTGGAATTTGATGGATGAATGTATAGTTTCTGTTTTATTTTTGATGTTTGAAAATAGTGGATTATATGGATGGTTTAGGTTAAGATTTGAAGTGTAAATCATGATGTAACTATGCAAAAAATTATTGTATTGGGGGTGTTCCTGAAATGGACAAGTTAGGGTTATTTGTATGAAGGTGAATAATAGTTTTGTTTTGAGAATAATAGTTTTTTTTATTGTGGATCATGAAAGAATATGATTTATGAGTTGCCAATTGAATGATTTTGAGTTAGAATTTGGAGATGAAATTGATGAGGAAATGAAGTATAATTTAGGCATAACTAAGGTATGATCAATGGATTAGTATGATGGTGTTATAATTTGGAAAAAGATTGAAGGAAAGGGATGGTGAACCGTCTGTTCATCCATCCCATGATCGTGAAAGCAACACGAGCTCCTTCCTATGATTGTGGGAAATGCCCTAGAGGAGAAAAGTTTCTGTTTTGTCTTTTCACGATTGTGGAAAGGTACCTACGTGGAAAGGCCTCTCCTCTTGCTCCTCTTGCCTTTCTTGATTTCCTTCAACAATGGCAAAATTCCATTCAATAGGGATTCAAATTGAAAACCTATAGGATTCACATTCACTACAATTGACCCTAGAAAGCTTAAAACCATGCATTTACTAAGCTTCATGAATCAAAAGCTTTCCATAAATCTAAAAGACTAAGTAAGACCTTACTTTGAATCTTCACCAAATAGAAATATATTTGGCTCAAATGGAAGCTCTTCTTTTCCTCTTTATTTTTCTCTTCTTGCATAACCTCAAAATCACTCTTCAATACTAAGAAAAGATGAAACCTAGTTGATTTTCTTTCTTTTCTCTCTTCTCCACGACACTCTCTTCTTTCTCTCCCTCAATTCATGTTTTCTCTCTTCTTCAAATGCAAGACAACAATTCTTCTTCCCTTTTTACCCATAGTGATTGTAAAATGTCCATTTTACCCTTCCTTATATGCCTTATGGTCTTTATCCTTAAGTAAACTACCAAAAATGCCCTTATACAATCTTGCTACCTTAATTCAATTAACCCATGCAATAAAATCCTACTAACCTTGACATAATTATTAAGTTTAAAAATTAATCTATCATAATCTTATAATTTATTTAAATCTTGCTTAATTAAAGAAAAAATTTAGGGGTCAACATTTAACCCCTTTTAAAAGAATTTCTTTCTCGAAATTCTTATCTGAATCATTAAAGAGGTGTGGATACTTCTCTTTCATAGTCTCTAGGGGCTACCATGTAGTCTCTTCTATAGAATGGTTTCTCTATAGGAGTTTAACTAGCTGAACTGTCTTATTCCTGAGGACCTTCTCCTTAATGTCCAAAATCTCCACTAGAGTCTCCTCATTAGTCAAATCATCTCTCAATTAAACCTCAGTGGTCTGAATGATATGAAAGGGATCTAATCTATAGCTCCTTAACATGGAAACATAAAAGACATCATGTATCTGTGGCAATTCCGGTGGCACCGCCAACCTATAAGCTAGCGGTCCAATCCTTCAAGAATCTTATAAGGACTCACATATCTTGGGCTCAAATTACCCTTTTTGCCAAACTTCATGACTCCTTTTTAAGGATATATCTTAAGAAAAACTTTCTCACCCACTTCATACTCCATTTCCTTCTGGTGCATCAGTATAGTTTTTCATTCTATCTTAAGCTACTTTAAGCCTCTAATTAACCAAATTGACCTTATCAACTGTCATCTGGAGTAACTCTGGTCCCATTAATCTCCTTTCTCCTTCTTCATCCCAGCATAATGGAGTTCTACATCTCCTCCCATATAGTACTTTATAAGGATCCATCTGAACGCTCGAATGGTATGAATTATTGTAAGTAAATTCGACCATCTGACGTACCTTTGAAATCCATCACACATGCCCTGAGCATTCCTTCAAGGGTCCGAATGGTCCTCTAAGATTGGCCATTTTTTTAGGATGAAAAACAGTGCTAAAATGTAACTTGGTCCTCGTAGCTTCTTGCAGACTTTCCCAAAATCTCAAAGTGAACCCAAGATTTTTGTCAGAAACTATAGAATTTGGAATCTTATGTAATATCACTATGTCATCTATTTTTTTTTTCCTGAAGGTGCCTAGTGTTCAGCCTTGATTTGCTGACACACTAGACACTTACTTGCCTATTCGGCTACATCCTTCTTCATGCCTTTCTACTAAAAATGCTCTTTCAAATCTCTGTACATCCTGGTGCTACCTAAGTGCATGGCATAAGGCGCATTGTGTGCCTCATCCACTATCTCATCCTTTACTTCCCTAACATGTGGAATACAAAGTCTGTTTCTGACAACCATAAGTCCATTATCCCTCACCATCACTTCAGATCTCTCTCCATTCTAAATTTCTTCTTGGAGGTTGCCCAATTCTACATCTTGTGCTTGTAACTCCATAACCTTCTCCCTAAATATCTGTCTTACTCTAAAATTATCAATGATAAAATTAAGCTCCTCCTATTTCAAGCTGATTTTAACCTTAGCCATCTTCATCAACAACAGCAGATAAACTGTCTAAACATAGGCTATTGAGGATTTCCTACTTAAGGCATCAACCATTACATTTGCCTTGCTTAAATAGTATTCAATCAGCAAGTCATAATCCTTTAGCAACTCCAACCACCTTCTCTGTCTCAAATTCAACTCTTTTTAGCTCAATAAATACTTGAAACTTTTATTATCTATAAAAATCTTTGTCTGAGCTCCATACAGATAATGTCTTCAAATTTTTAAGACAAAAATCACTACTGCTAACTCCAGATTATGACTCGAATAATTCAGCTCATAAGGCTTTAGTTACCGTAAGGCATAAGCTATCGCCTTGTCTCCTTGCATTAATACAGAGCCCAAACCCTTCCTTGAAGCATCACTGTAGACTATATAACCCTTATCTCCCATAGGCAAAGTTAGGATCGAAGCATTTTTCAATTTGTACTTAAGCTCCTCAAAGCTCTTTTGCCATTCATCACTCCAAATAAACTTCTGATTATTCCTCAATAATTTGGTCATCGAAGCAGCTATCATAGAAAATCCTTCAACAAACCTCCTCATTCCTGTCATTGTCTTTGGTGTATGCCACTTCACCACTGCTTCAATTTTCCTCGGATCAACATGTACCCCATCCTTCGAAATTACATGTCCAAGGAAGATCACCTCATAAAGCCAAAATTCACATTTGTTGACTTTGGCATAAAGCTCCTTCTCCCTCAATGTCTGTAACACAATCTTGAGATGTTCCTCATGTTCCTTTTCACTCTTGGAATAAACTAGAATGTCATCAATAAACACTATGACGAATTGATCCAGATACTCCCTGAAGACCCTATTCATGAGGTCCATGAATGCAACTAGAGCATTGGTCAATCTAAATGGCATGACTTGGAACTTATAATGTCCATAACGTGTCCTAAACGCTGTCTTGATTATATCAAACTCCCTAATCCTGAGCTGATGATAACCTGACCTGAGATCAATTTTAGAAAAGACCTGTGCCCCCTGCAACTGGTCAAACAAACCATCGATTCGTGGTAGAGGATACTTGTCGTTAACAGTCACCTTATTGAGTCTCCGGCAATTAATACACATTCACCATGTTCCATTCTTCTTTTTAACAAACAGAACCGGTGTTCCCTATGGTGACGAACTCGGCTTTATGTACCCCTTCTGTAACAATTCTTCCAATTGTTCCTTAAGCTCCTTCAGCTCAACTAGGGTCATTCTATACGGTAGTATGGAAATAGGTGCTATACAGGGAATCAAGTCAATGACAAACTCAATTTCCCTCATCGATAACCAACCAGGTAAGTCTTCTGGAAACATGCTTGGAAATTCTCTCACAATAAAAAAATCCTCTAACACCCCTTTTTCATCATCCTGTTAGCTAGCAAAGCTGAAACAATCCTGGGTGGTGGTGTTCTTTGGTCTCCTTTAAAAATCACCTTCTCACCATTTCCGAGATCAAACTCTACCTCCTTGAGGCTACAATCTAACTTTGTGCAATTTTTCTCCATAATGTCTATTCCTAGTATCACATCTAGGCCCTTCAAATTTAGGGGCATTAAGTCCACTACCAATCTAACACCATCAATAAAAAGTTCACAGTCACTATATGCTTGACTTATTATCAACTTTCTCCCTAAGGAAGTGTTAACAATCAATCGACTATCCAATGGCACCAGATTAAGGTCATGTAAAATCATGCCTGCAGAAACAAATGAATAAATAGAGCCAAAATCAAGCAAGACATATACTTCAAAATTAAATAACTGAGCCATACCTGTGGAAACTTCAGGTGCATCTACAGCTTCCTCTCTGGTCATAGCAAACACCCTTACCCGTTCCTGACCCCTTGGCCATTCTGGAGGAATAACCTTCCTTGCCGCTCTAGAACTCCTCACCTTAGTGGCTAGCCTGGTTTCTACTTTTTCAACTCTCTTTGGGGCTTGCATATGTGACCCATCCTGCCTCAATGTCTAGGAACAGTCCCTGATCATATGTCCCTTCTCTCGCATCGAAAACATGCTCTAAGTAACTTGAAGCACTCTCCTCTCTGAAATTTCCCACAATGCTCACACTGGGGCTTTATGTAGCTACTCCTCTCCAACCTTTTATTTCCTACTACAACTGAGGCTTGCACTGAAGCTGCCTTGGCTTGCATGTTCTTAGCGAAGTCACTACTTCCCACTTCACTCTATGTGTGGAAAATCCTCACATTTCTCTCAAGCGTTGGAGCACTCATTCCCTTCTTGGAAGATTGTTCCCAGTTCTTCCTTTTCTTATTCACTTCATATTTTATATTCTCCAATTTCTTCGCTTAGAGTGCAACATCTATGAACAACTGGTAGTCACAGAAGTTATGGATCAACACCATCTCCTTGATCCCTAAATGAAGTCCTCTCTCAAACTTATGGCACTTATCCTCCTCATTCACAACAATATTGGCTACATATCATGAGAGTTAGATGAACTTCAGCTTATACTCACTCACACTCATATCCCTCTGTGTGAGATTCATAAACTCCCTGGCCTTCTCTTGTACATAAACCCTCCAGAGATACTTCTTCCTGAACACTTCCACAAAGTCTCTCCATGACAATACCGGAGGCATAACCTAACTATGAGACACTGATTCCCAACAATGAAGTGCATCCCCTTGAAGCAAGCTCACTACATAATCCAGTTTCTCTTCATCAAAGCACTTCATCTTAATCGGGACTCTCTTGATCCTCTTCAACCATGCTTCAGCCTCTTCCAAATTTGTAGTACTATTAAAATCAACAACCTCATACTTGCGAAGCTTATCGTACTGCCCGCTCCTCTCCACTGGAGCTTGCACCGGCATTTATGACCCTTGGCTTATGGCATAAGTGAAAGCCTAAGCAAAGGCTTGAAAAAATCACAGATCCATGATAGGCATAGGAGGAGGCGGCGGTGGCATTTCATGTTGCACACTAGGAGCCTCAAAATCAGGAGCAGAATATGTCCCTGCATCTTATGGGATGTAAGATTCATCCGTGCTCCCTTGGCAAAAGCAAGATCAAGTTATGGCTCATCAAGTTCTCTTTTGAGGCGACATAATCACTCCTTCAATTTAAAACCATGTAAAACTTTTAGTTCATGTTTCATGTAAAACAACTTCAAATCATGTGAAACAATTCAAATCATAATAAAAAATTTCAAATCCAGTGAAACAATTCTAAAGCAATGCATATTATTCATTCAAAACAATGCTTGTTCATTTCGTATTGTAAAACTACTCATTTCATGCCAAGGATACTCCTAAACCTAGTCGCTCTAATACCATATGATGTTAGACCCCATTTCTAGATTCCAACTATCCGGAGTTATAAAACAGGAGCACTGCCGGGTGAAGATCATGCAAAGGGAGAGTAGAAGACATTCAAGAAAATAAAAAAAAATCGCAGGTAGCATGGTGGGTTCGCTGCAGCGAAGTAGATGTTCACCTTAGCGAACATTGAAGAAAAAATATCTAAGTGCCCTTTGAGAAAAGTACACCACGGTGAACATGTGGCTTCTTCATGGTGAACACAGGTCCATCCTAAGAGCCCTTTTTTAAAGAAAAACATTGATAAGTCCACAATTGTAATTGTATCTGTTTTACAATAGGCACAACTTTCACTAGAGATGTCATATGAAGGTCATTCTAGGACGGTTTCAAAGAGGACTTCTAGATCTACAACTTTTGTAAAGACCCTAAAGAGATATTTTGCATCCAAAAGGGTAAAAGTTATAATTTAAAACCCCTAAAACAAAAAGAGTTTGTCGCAGCTGTCCCTTGCTGTAGTCAACTTTGAAGGTGAAGGAAAAGACCTCTCCAGAAAAGTTCATGGTGACTAACTTTTGGGCTTTACCACGTCAAAACTTAAAGGAAGACCCTTCTAGAAAAGTTCACCTTAGCGTAACTATGAAGATCAGACAGAAAACCTGTCAAGGATAGTGCTACAAACTGTCAACATCTATTATCATGTAATGACCATCACCTTCTCATCCAACATCCAAAAATTACAAACTATATACCGTTGGAAATATGAGAGGATAAGCTAAAACTTCTATGAAGATAACTTTGTCTAATTCTACCTAGATCAAGACTTTGTTTCCCCTGAAGTTAGAACACACTTTTTACCCTTATGAAAATTTTTTTAAAAATGCAACATATAAACTTTGAGACTCATAAGCAAAACACAATCATTTTTCATTAACATCAAAAGATAAGAGTTTACAAAACTTTAATGGGCATTTCAAGCCACAATACACCATTTCAAAAATTCCAAAGTACAAACGATACTTGAAATGCGACTAAGGCCTTATGTTTACAAAATCTAGCTTAAAATACAAAAATATGCATAATTGGAGTGGTGCCTTGACTCTTGACTACTTGATCTTTTGCTCATCACCTAAATATGAGAAGGCGAATGGGGGTGAGCTCAAAAGCTCATGGGTAACAAGTTTATAATCAGAAACAAGCAAAACCATTGGAAAACACTCAATGTCATAATAATTTTACACCAAATCCATAAAACTCATAGTTCCCAAATTCTCACATTATCAAGCAATTCATAAGCAACATAAGTCATGCATCATCAAACTTGTCAACACATTTTAAACACATAATGACATCAAAAATGATTTTGGGTAGGTTCATAAATAGAACGTACTAACACATTCCCACATAATGATCTTATGTAGTCGTGAACAGAACGTATTATCACAAGTCCACATAATGGTCTTTCATAGTCATAAACATAAGGGAGTCTATGAAGGAGCTCCATGCCACTAGTGGGCAGGTAGGAGAAGCCTTTAATAAGTCAAAGTGCACTTGAGATAACATAACGGACCACCACAAACTCATATAATCATGCATTTCACAACTTGTAAACATGTTGCCCAAAATGGCACATTTTAGAAACATGATTTCATAAACTCAATATCTTTTCAAAAATCATTTTCACATTCTTTCCATAAATCATCAATACAATTCATACACCAAACATGTAGCAATTTCTCAAATCATTCAAGAAGCAATAAATGCAATATTTATAATATAATTGAAAACATTTAACTTTCTTGATTTGAAAAATGCTCATGGCTCATAAATTCCACCCTAAACATGTAATACTTCTCAAAGCATTTAAAGAGAAATAAATGCACATTTATGAAGTAGTTGCAATCATTTATTTCCATTTATATGAAAGAAACACTAATAGCTTATTTACTCAATTATAAACATGAAACCCACCTTAAATTTCTTGTTTAAAATTTGCTTAAGAATGCCTCTCCTCTTGCTCCTCTTGCCTTTCTTGATTTCCTTCAACAATAGCAAATTTCCATTCAATAGGAATTCAAATTGAAAACCTAAAGAATTCACATTCACTACAATTGACCCTAAAAAGCTTGATCTCATGCATTTCCTAAGCTTCATAAACCAAAACCCTTCCACAAATCCAAAAGATTAAGTACGACCTTACCTTGAGTCTTCACCAAATAGAAAGATATTTGGCTCAATTGGAAGCTATTCTCTTTGTCTTTCTTTTTCTCTTTTGGCACAACCTCAAAATCACTCTTCAAGACTAATAAAAGATGAAACCTAGTTGAATTTCTTTCTTTTCTCTCTTCTCCACGACACTCTCTTCTTTCTCAACCTCAATTCACATTTTCTCTCTTCTTCAAATGCAAGACAACAATTCCTCTTCCCTTTTTACCCTTAATGGTTGTAAAATTTCCATTTTACCCTTCCTTATATGCCTTATGGTCTTTATCCTTAAGTGAACAACCAAAAATGCCCTTATACAATTTTACTACCTTAATTCAATTAACCCATACAATAAAATCCTACTAACCTTGACATAATTATTAACTCTAAAAATTAATCTATCGAAACCTCATAATTTATTTAAATCATGCTTAATTAAAGAAAAAAAGTTCGGGGGCCAACATAATGAGTTTTCAGCTATGGTGGAAGAGTTCAATAAATTGAAATAATAGGGCAAGGTAGAAACTTATCAGGAGAAATTTGAGAAGCTAAATTCTTTAATGATATATCTTAATCCATCCTTAGCAAAGTCCTATTTTGTTTCTAACTTCTTGAGTGGGTTATCAAATGAATTACGACTTGTAGTGAAAATGTTTAAACCAGGTTGTTTGGTTAAAGCTTTTGAGCAAGCTCGTTTTGTAGGAAGCATCTATTGAAGCAGTCATGAGGAAACAACATCTAGCAAACTACCTAACCATGGAACCCTTCCCCAAAAATCATCATTTCTCTAAACCGCCCTCCTACAACACCACCAAATATAAACCCCACTTCCAGACCAATCAGACAAAAACTTGGAACTTGTTTTTACTGTGGAGAGTGTTTTGTTTCTGGTCATCAGTATACCAAAAAGCAGTTTCACTACATTATATAAATGGAAATCCAACCATTGAGGGAAGTTGAAGCTGCTAAAGAGTTTGGGTTAGAGAAACGAGAGGAAGCTGCAGTGGTGCCACATGGTAGCAGTATATACAACAATTACAAATGCAATGGTCTAGAATGGAAGATACAAGGAAGTAAATTTAAGGCCAAGTTATGTATTCTTAATCTGGAAGGATGTGACATGGTTCTTGTGGTAGACTGGATGAAGAGTTTCAGTGGACCCTTAGTTGACTTATTGTCTTTACGTTCTAAAGATTGATATAGATAGAACAAAAAAAAGAATAAAATAGTTTTTTTATTTTTGTTCCCTATCTTGTTTGACTTTACAATTTACAGTTGTCTTTTAATAAGGATGGGATGAAAGTGATTTTGTAAACGGTCACGGAGGATAGCAAAGAGGATAGTCAATTTTGTAGTATGACAAGGAAGGAGTTGTGTAAGATTGAGTAGAATAAGGAGATTGCAATTTTGTTTACTCTTTGACAGCCTATAGTGTAAACGATCTAGAAGGGGGGTTGAATAGATCTTTAAAGCTTTTTGTAAAATTCTACAATAAAATTAGAAGTTAATTCACATAAAAATAATTTAAACAAATTTAAATGTAAAGATTATGGAAGAAGAGCAAACACTGTTTTTATAGAGGTTCGGTGCTAAGAACTACGTCCTCTACCTAAGCTCCCACTTAGGATTTTGTAAACCACTTTATTACACACTTTGTAGTTTAGTGTGAACTCTTACAATACCGCTTGATTTCCG
>JANIJH010269456.1:0-20552 GCA_024520975.1 Erythroxylum areolatum
AAGATAATAATTTCATATAATAAAATTAAAAAATAATAATAATAAGTTCGAAATTTCGCATAATAAAATTAATAATAATAATAATAAGTTCAAAATTTATAATAATAATAAATAATAATAACAACAATAATAAATTCAAAATTTATAATAATAATAAATAATAATAACAATAATTAATAATGATGATGATGATGATGATGAGTTTAATAATATAATTAAGAATAAAAAATTGCTTACGTGAGAAAAGGGATATTTTTGAAAATTGCTTATGTATTTTATTTCGGAGACGGAAACAAGAAATCTTGTACCTCAGTTTTGGAAGGAACAAAAATATCCATCCTTATACTCTAAAATTGAGACAGAAATTGGTAGAGATAGCAAGCAAACACTACGAAACACAAAACTTTTATGTCCTTGTCATCTACCTCTATCCATCCGTAAAGATAGCAATCAAAAGCTACGTAAATATACAACGCTTCCTTTTCTAAGTTGGGTATAAATTGAAGTATTAGAGATTCTAGGTCTTCTGAGTTGACTGCCCAGTTTTTCGGCAACTTGGTGAGGTACCAAGGTTTCTCTAATCCAACAAAAGATCATGTGAGCTAGAGCATGCTTTTCGGTTTTGATCTTGTTGAACAATATTTGATTCCTCTCCATCCATATTGCATAGATTGAACAATTCAAGCTGAGGCTAGGACATACCTAATCCTTTCCCAATGTGTGATAGTTACCTTCAGCCCACCCTAATATGTTATCCCAATTTGTCTAAGAGAAAAAGAGATTCAACGTGTGTTGATAGTTCTAGCCTAAATGGAAGCTGTGGGTTTGCACTTAAAATAAAGACGGTAAGATCATTAAAAAGGTTCCCGAAGGTTCCTATAAAAAAGGAAGTATATTTTTATGATTTTATTTCTTTTTTAAAAATTATGCTATCACTTATATAAAAAAATAAATTTAATTTAAATTTTAAAATATTATATAATTATTGTCAAAATTATTAATAATAAAACTTAAACTATCACATAATACTCATTTTCTAACCACCGTAAATTTTTTAGATTGGATTAAAAACATGAAAACAACCATCAAGTGACAATCAATCATGGGTTGATAAATCAACATAAGAAGCCTTTTTATGCTTCACATTTTTTAGAAATAAAACAAGAAATCTAACTTTTTTCTGAAATCGTAAATTCTAAAATCATAATTTGGGATCTATGGCAGCTACTTATATGGCTAAAATAGGCCCTTATACTAAATTCCTTTTTATACATATATTAAATTTCAATTTAAATTTTAATGCAAATATAATGAGTTAAAAGAACTTCAGCCTAGTTTGCTTTCATGTTTTTAATAGCCACAATAAAAATAACCCAATCAAAGAATGTTTTGTTGGACGGAAGATTTTTAATAGAATGAAATAATTTATAATACAATAGAATGTACATAAATATAATATTTAAAAAATTATTATTTAGATGGAATGAAATAATTTATAATATAATATAATATAATATAATATTGCTTAAAAATAGATGGAATGAAATAAAAAAAAATAAAATGACAATAAATGACTATTTTATCATTGATAAAACAAAACATATGTTTATAAATCTAAGTACATATTATCTTACAGTCTATTATTAGAGTTAAGAGTAAAATTGATATTATAAAAAATTATTGAAGATATATTAAGTAGTATATATTTATTATTTTACATTCTATCTTAAACTCTAAATTAAAAATAACTCATTTTTATTGTTTAAGATGAAATAAGATATAACAATACAGCTGTCTTTTTTTTAAATCATATTCTATTCAATTTTATTATAATTTGTCTTCGGAAGCGATGGAATAGTATTAATTTGCCTTACCAAAAATAGCTATAAGGAGCGCACAGGATGAGAGCATTAATCTATAACCTTGACAATGAGATTTTTCTCTTTAAAAACAAAAAACAAAAAAACAAAAATACCATATTGATCCGTCAAACATCTGTTATGAAGAAAGGAGCCACTTGAGTGACCGAGGGGAGTCTGCGATAATCTGAGTCATCGAAGAAAAGCGAAATCCGGGTCATCTGAATCATCAATGGAAATTATAGATGAGAAAGAGTGGTTAGCATGCTGTGGGAGCTCCGAATTCGCCAAGCAAATGGCGATGGCCTCCCCTTTTCCTTCACCTGACGTAGCCGTTGCTGCTGCAAGAGACATTTGGTTCAATAAGGTCCTTGCTTCTATCTTTTCTTCTTCTTAACATAAAATTAAGAGTGGATCAAACTGCATCAAGCAATCAAATTTATATCTGCTACAGGTAAATGTCAATGGCTGGCTTCAGGCTTTCTCTGCTCATCCCCAGATTGGTCAATCCCACATTTCTTCTTCTGCTACCTCCAACTCATCTGCTCAGTTTAGTATGCTTTTTCCAATTTTTCTTATTTTGAAGTCAATTAACGTCAAAATGAATTCCAAGACCTGATTTTTACTCTATATTTCTGATTGATTTTGTTTATTGTTGTCTTCGCCATATTTGTGGAAATCTTTGTTGTTGGCCTCATTTTTTACTTGGCTTCTAGGTTTTTGATGATTGTGATGTTTTTTCTATTATTTAGGTGGAGTAAAGTGGAGCAGTCAACTGCTTTAGCAACTGCTACTACTTCCAGCTTAGAGGTTAGTACAAAGCTACCATCGCAGTCTATTGTTAGGAGCTACGGGGGTGAGAGGAAAGACAGGGGCTAGGAGGGTATTCACGTAGAAAGGAAGAGGGTGATGTCAGAGTTAGTTAGAATTGGGCTGAGGTGGCACAAGGAGTAACCGATTGTACTAGAGGGCAGATGAGGATAAAAGGAGGGCAAAAGAGAGAGTAAGGAGGCAGAAGAAAATATTAAGAGTTTAGACAGAGAGAATCTCCATTCTCCCTTAGGAGCATTACTGCTCTGGTATAGGAGGAGCTTATTCAGCTCTGGATACAAGGCATTCATAGTGAATCACCTTGTAATTGCCTTATACGGCTATTATTATCAATATCAGTAAAGTAAAACTCTAGTGTATTCGGTTAGAGTCCTAACATCTATCAATCCCGTGCTAAGGGTTGATGAAAATAGATTGATGTAATTCATTTTATCATCAAAATGATAGAGAAGTATTCCTAGTGCTAATTATAATTTTGATCCGCCTAACTGTTTCAGGAACTACACAAGTGGAATGCCCAATACAGGGAAAAATTTGGATTTGTTTTTCTCATATGTGCATCTGGAAGGAGTACCGATGAAATTCTTGCTGAATTGAAGGTAAACATTTGTTTTGAGAATCACAGGAGTTTAGCTGTAATTGCTAGGAATATCAATATTAAGCAGTATCACAAGTGAAAGGGCTACAAGTAGTGCCTGAATTTAGTTCACTCTCGAAAGAAATGGTTGATTTTTTTCTTTTTGAGGTTTTGGATATCTGAGCAGGTTAATTGTACAATTTCCATTTCAAAGGAATTGTTTAAGCAACATATTACCAGCATAATGTTTTAGTAGCATAAGTTGAGGCTGCCTTTTATTAGGCAAACGTCAGCAGTTATACCATAAGACATGCCATTCATGTAAGACTTTGTGTTACTTACCTTTATGGATAGTTCCAAAACACTTAAAATTTCTTGCATACAGTGCTCTAACCTTCTCAGTTCTGGCTGTTGGGCAGGATTTTCACAAAAGACGATGTACTGTTAATACTCGAATGCATTTTTCTTGATGAATTCTGTTTTTCTCCCTACGCAGAAAAGGTATGCAAACAGGCCAGTTGTTGAGTTTGAGATTGCAGCACAGGAGCAAATGAAAGTAACAGAACTACGCATTGCAAAGCTCTTCTCAACTAAAACAAAAGCTGCTTCTCCCACAGTTTCTGCAAAGAAAGTAGAAGGTAGTATTCCTGTTTTTTTTGGGGTGCTTATGTAATCCCATTTTCTTTCATTTCCTTTTTGGATGGTAGTATCCTGTAATTCATTTGTCATCCCATTTATTTGTGCTTATCAGTCATGAAATTTTTGAGTTGATCTGGACTTATAATGGTCGTGAGTTGAGCCGAAAAGACCACCATGGACCATGGTGCCCTCATCTTTGTAAAAATTGTTCACATAAAACTTTAAAGATATCCTCTGCAATGATTTCAAAATTATTTTTATATACCCTCATAAGAGGATCTTTTGGATTCATCCAGCTTGTGTTGGTCTCCAATTTAAGATATGGATCCATTAATTTGTTATTTTCTTGATACTAAATTGTCATGGGATAAATTGCATTTACTTGTCAGCTATCAAGTCCTCTTGAGAATATTGCAAATTTAAGCTATTATCTTTGTTTTAATCATAATACAGAATCTTAATTGATCAATGTTGACTGTTTTTAGGATACCTGAGAAAGGAAACATAATTCTTGTTTCTGATTCCTGATAGTAAACATTGTGCAACTTGCAGCTATTTCATTTGATGCTATCAAGAGTTTCCTTTTCCTAGAATTCTTCACTTATTCCCTCTTGTATATGTTGCAATTGTTTGAACACTGATTATTCTTTTCTGAACTCTAGAAGGTCGTACAAGTATTATTGGAAGACATTTAAGTGCTATCTCTGATTCTTTGTCCGAGAAGGCTTCTCCAACTCCAACTGGGACAAGACCTCCAATTACAACCCATATCTTGGACGTTTCTCGTGGCTGTCCGGCTGCTGGTATTGAAGTACATTTAGAGATGTGGAATGGTACCCAGTCCTGTCCATTGTTTGGTGAACCAGATAGAGGCAGCTGGATATTTCAAGGTTCGTCAACTACAAATACTGATGGTCGGAGTGGTCCATTAATGGGCATTACTGATGTGGTAAATCCAGGAATATACAGAATAAGTTTCAATACAGGTAAGTACTGTCCGTCTGGCTTCTTTCCCTATGTTTCAATTGTGTTTGAAATCAAAGAGTCACAGAACAGGGAACATTTTCATGTTCCATTGCTGTTCTCACCCTTTTCATTCACTACATACCGAGGTAGTTAAAAACCTTGCGGTAGTCTTAAATTAAGAACCATGTGTCTCTGATTACTGGGACACCATCTATAGATGTATTCTGGAGTTCATGCTCCACAAACTGGTTGCTTCTTTGCTGGTGAAAAAACTATTCTACCAATCAGCCTTCCCTACGGCATCGCTTGGATAGAGGTTAACATCAAATTATATTTAACCTAAAATAAGAGTTATGTATTAAAATGTTAAAAATAGAGTTTGAGTTGATTTTGATAATTTATCTGAAGCTACGAATTCAAATATCAAATTTTTTCTTTAACTTATTTCTTTTGACCTTTTTTTGTGATTGAAAACACAATAGCATCTTATGGGAAGGTTATTTATTTAGGAACTTCCAAGAAAAATAGGTCTTTGCCATTATCTTATTATAAGAGGTCATGGTTTTCGTATATAAATAATTCCCTTACTTTATCGAGCTTTCATAATTTGATTACTTGAAAATAAGATAGTTTTAATAAATTTATTTTAGTTAATATAATAAATAATTGAATAATGTAATATGATTTATGTAACATTTTATATTTAAACTAAGTTATTTTTATCCTCTCTTAGGTAGGATCTTTCTTTATTCATGATGTTCTGAATAACTTTATCCAACTATAAGTGCATGTTCTTAGCATATGTGCGTACGTATGTATATATATTTTTGTTGTATGAAACTATGAATGGATTTTAAAATGGAGGCAGAGTGTTGATTAAGTGATTATAAAGACTTTTTCAAGAAGTGAATAATTGAATAAACAAGGCTGCAAGTTTATTAAAAAACCATCACAAGCTTCTTCTTTTTGTTAAAAAAGACGCCACAATCACAATTTTGCGCGTGAGAAGTATGAATAGTTATCAACAATTCCAAAATTAAGAGGTACAAAAGTAAAAAGAAATCAGTATATAGTATTTTAGTTATCTTTAGCAATCATTTTGTTAAGATTTTCTTGAAAATTCTTTTAAATTCATTAACCTCTCCTGTAGATGAGGAGACTTCCTTTACACTTTTTCGTTAAAGGTTCAATAATAATGGAGCACTTAAATCTCTCAAACGATGAGAGAATGAATTAGGGGTTCATAAATGAATGGCCTTTTGGGGATTTTTTTTACGGATATTATATGACCCTATATGAGATACAAACAAATTTTGTTGTGGTTTGCATGTTATTTGACTTACAATTGTTTACTTTAGTATGACCTCATTAATAGGATTGGTGAGATTCAATATCAATATAGAAAAACAATTCTTTAATTTAAGAATACGAGAACAAAAATTAAAAGAATGATATGAAATATTATGCTCATAAAAAATGAAAATAATAGGATTTTAGAATTTGATTGTCATCAGCAAGTTAGATAAGATCTTAAGCTTTTTTAAAAAAACCTAAAGTAACAATTATTCTAAAAAATTAAAGAAAAATCTCCCGAAGGTTTTTGGTTAATTAATAATAATGATAATCGATCAATTATAATAATATAAAAAGATTTATATAGGTAAACAACTTTAAGAAATAAAGCCCTAAAAAACAAAATCCTAAGCGTTGGGTACATTTTGTAACTTTATGAGTATAAAACACAAACGTGTTTAGCGCTGGTCTCATGTTATTTTTGTTGACATAATCACAATCAACACAACACTATCACGGTACCTTATTTTGAAACATAGGTCCAACAAAGTACTATCTAGGTATTGTGTTAGCTAATTCTCCAATATTCTCCAATATCAAGCAACTTTAGCGATTAATTTTAACCATTGATTGCTTTTTAAAGACATTTTTCAAATCTTCCCACCTTAAAAGCTTGAATAGGTTGAGTAAATGCTTATTTACCGTCATTTCTCATCTCCTAAAAAGGATTTGTCCTCAAATTGGTATTTTCAAACTTACTTTAGTCATAAAGGATTAAGGGTGATCAGTTTGCCATTTATAGTAAAGAAATAGTGATTCTTATACCCATCATGCTTAACTCTCATATCAAATTACTAATGACACCCCAAAAGAATGTGACGTACTAGCATAGGAAATATATCACATTATATCTCATCCTTGTACCTCCTAATTAAGAAAGAAACTAATACTTGTTTTGTTACCTTGACATTTTCACTCATCTTTAAACATTATGGTTTATAGTGTTTTGTAGTTAGGCAATCCTAACTTCTCCTTTAACTTCACACTATGTTTGTGCAGCTCCATCTTACTACAAACTTGGGGATCCTTGATAGAATTCCTTGTATGGAAGAGATCGTCTGGTTGTTAATTCACTTCATCCTCTCTCATAGACATACTTAATTCCCTCTTACTCACTAGCATCCTTCCCTTTTGTGTCTCTCAATGCACCCATCATCACTAAAATCCTTCCCTCTTTGACTAGCATCTTCCAAGCTAGCCATATTCTTATTCACCTTTTCTTCACTCTTAGACACATATTATTCCTCCTCCCTCAACGTCATCACCCTCTTATTGAGACATTATTAAGCTATATGTCATTTTCCTAAACACTAAAAGATCTTGACATCTTGAATTATAGTTTTTGAAGAAGAATCGGTTTTAACTTTCTCTTCACTTAGTGTGCACTTTTGTTGCAATTACTTTATATTTTGGCTTTGGAGCCTTGTCTTTCTCTTTACTCTATGATTTGTTCCATGATGAAGAACACGTACTAAAGATACTGAAACGATTTAAAGGCCTCTTTTTTAGATTGTCTTTTTTAATCTTTATAGCCATGTGAACTGTATCGTCCAACTCCCCAAAATAGTGTAGCTTGACAATATTGGCAATTTCTATATTTATTCTATAAATAAAATGAGTCATTGTTGCTTTCGTATCTCTATCCACATTCTCTCTAACCATAAAACCTCCATCTCCTTCTGATATTCCTCCATACTCTTGGAAGCTTGAGCTAACGTTTGTAGCTATTGATAAAGATCCCTATAATAGGAACTTAGTACAAATTTTGTTCTCATCACCATCTTTATCTCTTATCACATTCTAATAATGACGCTCGATTCCTTCTCTTAGTGAGAATTTTTTGATCAATGCCAATCCATTTTATAACTCTAAACTTAGCGAATAACAATTTAACCTTTTCCTCTTTTGAATATGTGTAACAACCGAAAACTAGTTCTACAAATTTATCACTTTAAATAGGCATTTGGGTCTATCTTTCCTTTAAAAGGTCGTACTGTGATCGTAATGTTATCTATATTGTTGTCCACCCTTTCCTTATGTTATGTTTCATAGCCTAAATTGAATGTGTTCCCTCCTTGTCTCCCAGTTCTATCTCCTTTTCCACCTCTTTCTTCTCTATCACTCCTATGTTCAACTCCCCCAAGCAGTTAACAAAATCATCAACCTTATTATAAATTTCAAAGTCATCCATCCTAGTAGGTATAGGTGAGTTATATGGAAGCTTCGTGTTTCTCATCATATCCTTAACTTCTCTAAGTTGTCTAATGAGTTGCTTGTATTGAGTTCAAGATAAAGTCGTAGTCCATCATTACTTTTTCATCCTTATTTACTCCTCGTCCTTGGATAATTTTTTTGTTTCTTAGTTTTGAGTTATAATGAACCTATAAGAAATTGTTAGTATCAAAAGCATTCCCTTATATTTTTCTCTCAAAATTCACTTTATTCACACCTAATTAAGCTCTTGAGAAACCGTGCTGTCTTACTATGTCGAGACCTTCTTCCTCTTGTTTCTAGATAACAAGCTTTTCCTTCTTCTTCACAAATCTACGCTCGACTAGCTCGTCGGTATTTTAGTACTAGTAGTTTTCTTTCACTCAACCTGTCACCGATACGTTTCTGCGGTTATGGCATCTGACGAGGATCGATTGGTGAATGAGATATACCACCGCCTGAACATCGAGGAGGACGAAGGTACATTGGAATATACTGAGGATACAGCTAACGGAGATCAGGGGCTAACAGGGCTTGAATGGCAACACTGTGTTGTAGGGAGATTGGTAACTGAGAAGATGATTAACTTTCCGGTATTCAAACAGATTATGGCTAGTGTATGGCGTCCTGGCAAAGGGGTACTGATCAAAGAACTAGGAAATAATATCTTCATTTTCCAGTTTTTCCATTCCCTCGATGTGGACAGAGTTATGCGAGATGGTCCATGGAATTATCAGCAGATTCCCATTCTTTTGCATCGACTACAACCCCGTGAGAATCCTCGCCAAGTCGAACTGGTATATTTAGAATTATGGGTTCAAATTCATAATATTCCTAATAGTTTTATGTCGGAAAGAATTGCAGTGGATGCTGGTAACTATATTGGAAAACATGTGGAATCAGACTCCCGAAACTTCTTGAATTTCTTGAGAGACTTCATGCGAATTAGAGTGACACATGATATCAGAAAACCTCTAAAGCGAAAACTGTTTGTGAAGCGACCACAAGGGGACAAATTTTGTCTGGACTTTAAATATGAAAGACTGAATACTTTCTATTACTTCTGTGACATTGTAGGACACACGGATCGGTTTTGTCCTCTTCTATATGACCACCCACCAATTCCTCGAGAACAGTTCGCGTATGGCCCATGGTTAAAAGCGGAATCTAGACGCACAACACAAATTGGAGATCGATGGCTACAGTCAGAAAATGATATTCCGACAGCTTTCAGTGACAATACAGCAGACGCTCCGGCAATATCGGTAGCAAATCCGGCGATATCTATAGACATGGAAAAGACTAATATTACGGCAGAAAATCAGGGGATTCAAATATACCCTCATCAGCAAATCAGTGGTGGATCACGGATTATTAATGACCATAATAAATCAAATGGAGTGATAGAGGGGATTTGCGAAAATGTTGCCATCTTGCCTTATATTACAACGGACACAATCACGGTTCTGGATCCTAAGCGCAGACGTCTCCAAGAAGCAATAGCGTCTGCACATGCTGACATGGGAGAGGAATTTATCCCAAGTACCCTTAAGGCTGAGCCAAAAAACTTGACTTTGGTGGGCTTTGTTTCCGAAGCCCACCGATAGCTATGAGTACATTAAGCTGGAACTGTCGGGGGCTTGGGAACCCCCGAACAGTCCGAGCATTACAGGACATGGTGCCCGAGAAGAGACCCAATTTCATTTTCCTAATGGAAACTAAAATCACCAGAGAAAAAATTTTATCAATTAAACTTAAGTTTGGCTTTAGTGGTATGTTTGCGGTTGATCCCATTGGAACCAGAGGAGGTTTGGCTTTATTGTGGAAAGAAAATGACATGGCCCAACTACTGAGCTATTCTCAAAATCATATTGATGTCGTGGTATGTATTGACGGACTTCGACGTTGGCGTTTAACGGGTTTTTATGGGTTCCCAGAGTGGTCCAACAGACGCATGGGCTGAGATTTACTTCGACAGCTTCATAATAAAAAAGCTCTACTGTGGTGTTTCATCGGCGATTTCAATGACATCATGTTTCCTTCGGAAAAGCAAGGCCATCATACTCATCCTAGAGCACTGATGCAGGATTTTCGACAGGCGCTCATGGACTGTCAACTATATGACTTGGGGGCTGAGGGTCCTCCGTTTACTTGGGAGAATCGACGCTCTGAGGCTGATTTTGTAAGGGAATGACTGGATAGGGCAGTTGGGACAGCTGAGTGGTCGTCAACTTTTTGATGGCAAGAGTTTACGTTTTACAAGCTACATCATCTGATCACTTACCACTCTTTCTATCCTTGGGCATACAATGGCAGAAATATATCCAGCGTCGTTTTCGTTTTGAAAATGCATGGACCTTAGAAGATGCCTATCGACAGAAAATTAGTCAAAGGTGGTCGCAACACTTCACCCGTCCTCTCCAAGACAAACTTCAGTCTTATTATGAAGAATTGCAAGTATGGGCATCATCGCATAACCAAGACTTTCATCACCGGCTTACTGGGATTAAATGGCAGATGGCAAGGGTGCGTCGCCAGCTGATAATAAATAGGGAGGTGCTACGAGATCTAGAAAAGTAGTACAGTGATCTCCTCTTACAACATGAAATATATTGGAAACAAAGATTCAAACAACACTGGCTTGCTGAAGGGGATTCTAATTCCAAATTCTTTCACCTAATGGCCTCTCACAAGCATCGAAAAAATTTCATTTCAAAGCTCAAGAATAATAATGGGGAATGGATTGACTGGGAATCAGGTTTACCGAACATGCTACTAGACTATTATCAACAACTCTTTACCTCCTCCTGTGGAGATACCAGTCCAATTCTAAACAATGTGACTCGCAAGGTAACCTCTCTTCATAATGAATTACTAGTGGCTCCATACACGGAAGAGGAAGTGCGCCAAGCATTATTCTCCATGCATCCGGATAAATCATCGGGGCCAGATGGTTTCAATCCGGGTTTTTTCCAAACATACTGGGATATAGTTGGGAAGGAGGTCACTCAAGAATGTCTTAACACATTGAATGGAGATGCGCCTATGCTTGGAATGAACAAAACAAACATTATTCTTATCCCAAAGAAGAAAGTGCCAGAAATAATAGCTGACTTGAGACCTATATCATTGAGCAATGTCACCGATCGTATAGTTTGCAAAGCACTTGCCAATAGATTAAAATAGGTTCTGGCTCTAATTATCTCAGATACACAGAGTGCTTTTATCCCAAATAGGTTGATTACCGATAACATAATTGTAGCTTATGAGCTTTTTCATTCTCTTAAACGGAAAACGCAAGGTAAGATGGGTTATCTAGCATTGAAAACTGATATGAGTAAGGCGTATGACAGAGTTGAATGGGAGTATTTGAGGCAAATTATGTTAAAACTGGGGTTTACTGACATATGGGTCTCAAAGATTATGAACATCGTCACATCGATCTCTTATTTTTTCATTCGAGGTAAGGATGAATACGAGCCTTTGATTCCTAGTTGAGGATTGCGACAAGACGACCCATTGTCTCCTTATTTGTTCATTCTATGTGCGGAGGGATTGTCAACTAGCCTACAACATTTACAGGCACAAGGACACATCCATGGGACTGTCATCGCAAGAGGTGCTCCTCTGGTGTCTCATCTGTTCTTTGTCGATGACGCTATCTTTTTTGTTCAGGCTACACAAGAGGAGGCAGTACAATTGAAAACTATCCTGCAAATATATGAGAACGCGTCAGGTCAAAAAATAAATTTTGACAAATCAGGTGTCTCCTTTACTCCCAATACTACGCCTACCATGAAGAATGTGATATGTCAAATTTTAGGGGTTGCGGAGATTGCAGGTCATACAAACTATTTGGGTATGCCGTTAGTCATAGGCAGAGGTAAACACCAAATCTTTCATTATGTGGTCGAAAAGCTTACCAGGCGGCTACAAGGGTAGAAGGCTAAAATATTATCGAAAGCAGGCAAAGATATACTATTGAGGACAGTTGCACAAGCTATGCCGAACTATCTTATGTCCCTGTTTTTATTACCAATTGATACTTGTAAAGAGCTGGAGAAATTGATGAATGGATTTTTTTGGCACAATGGAGGACGAGACAGTAAGGTTATACGATGGTTAAGATGGCAGAGGTTAGCCATACCAAAGATTTGTGGAGGTCTGGGATATCGGGATTTGAGGCAGTTTAATCTAGCTCTTTTGGCAAAACAAGGATGGCGACTTCTTAAATACCCGGAGTCAACTGCAGCAACCATTCTTAAAGCTAGATATTTTCCCAAGACTGATTTCTTTTCAGCAGAGTTGGGCAACAATCCAATTCAAATCTGGAGAAGCATCCATCAGGCCTAAGCAATACTCATTCTCGGTTGTCGACGAAGAGTAGGTGATGGACAACAAATTCATATATGGAGGGACCCATGGTTAATGGATGATGACGACCCATATATCCAAACACCAACCAACACGCAGATGCAGTTTGTAGTAGAGCTTATTCGGGATCATCGGTGGAATGATGACAAGTTCAGGGAAGTTTTTAATCGATGAGACGCTGAACTTATCCTCCAAATACCACTCAGCTTCTCAAGACGCAATGATGAGTGGATGTGGACTCTCAACACTCAAGGCGAGTACAAAGTGAAAGAAGGATATCGCATAGGCATGGAGGACGTGAATATGGAGCTAAGAGAAGTCGGTTTTCCATGGGAGAAAATTTGGCAGATGCACGTTCCAGGTAAAAGGAAACTCTTTATCTGGCGTACTTTGAAATATGCTCTCCCTTGCAGATCAAATCTTAAAAAACGACACATTGACATAGATGATGGTTGCCCATTATGAGGTAAAGCTACTGAGAATGAACACCACATATTTCTCCATTGTGACGTGGCTACTTCTGTTTGGAGTATTTATTCGGTGGACTGGCACGTGTCTCCTACGGCCACCATACATCATTGGCTTGCTTCTATTATGATTGGTTTTCCAAAGGCACAAGCAGAGGAAATTTGCATGATTTTATGGAGTTTGTGGACCACACGCAATGAAGTTGTCTAGAAGAAAAAAACTCCGGACCCATCCAGCATTATTCGTCGAGCCACCACCACACTTTTAGAGTGGCAATCTGCTCAACACCGACACACTACTACATCCTCAACGACTCGACCATCTCAGCCCAAATGGCAAGCTCCACAACCAAACCATTTTAAGTGCAATGTTGATGTGGCACTTTTATCTTCTAGATTCTATGGCTTAGGAATGGTGATTCGAGATTGTAAAGGTTTCAACTGTGCAGGGAAAGTGATGCTTATACCAGGTTGGAGGGATCCTTTAATTGGTGAAGCGTTGTGTTTTCGAGAAGCCCTAAGCTGGATCAAAAGCCTTTCCTTTTTCCTTTTTTGTGTGGAAACGGATTGTCAAACAATTACCAAATCTACGGCATGCCCACAAAGTTGTCCTTCATATTTTTCGATGCTTATCGAGGATTGCAAAGCTCTTATAAAAGAGCATCAGTTTATTTATACCACTTTTGTTAAGAGATCAGCGAATCAGGTTACTTATAAGATAGCTAGGGAGGCTGATTCTATGTCTGGTTTCGAATGGGGGGTATGCCCTCTAAGTTTTTTGTATAACGTTTTATCTTTGGATATGAATAACATACGCTGAGCGCACATGACAATGTTTTTAAAAAAAATTCTAACAAATTGAATCGAGTCCATTTAAAACTAAATTGATCATAATATAGTCTAGTCTGATCAAATAAAGAATGTCAAAATCAAATTCAGATTGTAGCTCTGTATCAAGAACTAAACATAAACCTAATCTTTTACACCTTTAAAAGTATATACTCACTCAAACTTAATATAGTCAAATTTATTTCCTTTAAAATCCCTGGTGACATTTCTTTAATTCTCATGTTTTATATTTTAAGACATTCCTTTTTCTTTTAATACATCTCCACTTTATTTTTGTTGGTTTTCTCTTTTTTTAATTATGTAAGATGGCAATTTCAATATTTATATCTTTTCTAAAATCTTTTGCTTTCCATCATGCATGTTCTAGTTTATTTGAAGCACGTAACTAATTATTGGAGTTTGAGATTTTCATACCAAAAAAAAACTGTATTTTAATGCTAGCATTCTACATATAATATTTGAATAGATAGTTATATTATGAATTATATAAAAATAGTTTATTATGTTAATATAATATTTATAATCTTAAAATAATTAATTAAATATTATATTATTTTAAGAATATTTTTATTAATCAATATTAATTTGAAAAATTCTCTAATCATATTAGATTGATATTTGAAATTAATATTTTTAAATATCATTCATAAAAAATTTCACGCACACACACACACACACGCACGCGCACACACACACACACACATCAAAATCATTGTAAAAGTTAGTGAAACTATACAATCCTAATACTGAAATGGTTATAACACACAATTAGATGACAACCTTAATCAACAAGTATAAACTATTTAATTAGAGATTCAAGATAAATAAAAATAAAATTTAATTCATATAATTTTAACTATTAATTAATATTATAGTTTATATATTCAAAGTAATTGAAGGAGAAATATATGAGAAAAAAAATTAATTTAGTTAGGTTATATGTAATTGTCTTTAAGAAATTTAAAGATTAAATATGAAATATTTATTTTTTAGAATTGGTTGTAATTATAGAATCAGATATTAGAACCTACTTTTGTCTAGCTATTGATTTGTCACAAATATTTTTTTTATTGAAGACATAGAAAAAAAGTTGATAAATCAAGATTAACAAAATTATTTCTTTTTCCTTATTTTAATGAATTTACATATATTTGTAATGTTATTCATTTATCATAAAAGAGTTGAAAAGTAATAATTTTTAAAGAGATGAGATAAAAGTTTGGTAATGTTTATTTCACTAGTTTGCTTTGTATTAACTTATTTTTAAGATTGATATTTACTAATTCAAAATTTAATTTATAATTTATTTTAAGATTGATATTTCATAAAACTTTTAAATTTTAATTTAATTTATAATTAATTAGATAGCGACACTTATTAGAACTTATTATTAAGTAACACCTTTAACTATCGTATAAATTCAAATTAAGATTCAATTATTTTTATATTATACTTTAATTAACTATTTAACGGTGGTAAATACCATTAAATATTTCAAAACTTCTTAATTTATGATAAACATGGTGTCCTAAAGTTTAGAGTGAGAGGCTATCGCCTTTATTAGAAATTCTTTAGCCAACATTTTTCCAACTCCTCCTGTCCAAATCCATTCTTTAACCACCAGTCTTTACCTATTAAATAATTCCTTTTATAATTTACAAAATTCTCACTTGCTTTATAAAAGAGGTTGCCTCCTATATAAATGGTATGGAAACAAACACTAATCCAATGGGCATTAACTTCCTATTGCTCCCCCCTTCCTCTACTCCTAAAACTCTTCACTACCCTCCTCCTCCTCCACCTCCATCCATGCTCTTAAAATATCAAGAATTTCCTTAACTTCTAAGCTTATCTCTAGTTACTTCCTATCCCCAAAAGCTTTGAACTAATGTCACCTTCAACCTTATCTAGAAATCCCCCAATTCTTTCATCCCCTAAACACTTTCCTCCCTTGTCAACTACAACTTCTTCTCCTTCCCCTGAATTTGTTTCCATTAACCTCTCTTCTCAAAATATCTCCTCATCTTCTCCCCCTAAGACCAGGGTCCAGGGTCCTCCCTTTCTAAATAACTTGGTCCTTGTCACATCACCCCACCTTAAGGATCTTCCACCTATATCCCCTCTTAAAGCTTGGAATGGTTTTGCCAATGACTTTAAACCTAAAGTTAAGTTGAAACTAATTCCAGAAGTTAAAGAGACAACAATTGTATATCCTCCAGTTGATTACTACAAACGAGTGCTACCAAATGGAAGACAACTCTACTTGGATACTTGATAGAAAAAAGGCCACCTTTTCCATTGATCAAAGCATAGGCAAAAGTATTATAGGAAAAATGGGGACTAAAAAGGTTTACATAACATAATAAGACTAATTCCTATTCAAATTTAAAGATGTTAAAGGGATGGTAATAGTAATGGAATCAAAATAGTTTTGGAATCAACTCCTTAGCATTGGACAGGGAATCCTATATTCCTAAAAAGATGAAAACTAAGTATGAGCTTATACAAAAACTCTAAAAAATTAATTTCAATATGGATTTACTTTCATAATATTCCTTTGAAATATTGGACTACTATAGGAATGAGCTATCTGGCATTAACTATTGGAAAGCCCCTAAGGCTAGAAGAACAAAATGTAGCAATGAGAGGAATAGGATTTGCAAAATTTTATATGGAAATTGAAAGAAACACTAAACTTCTAAAATTTATATCTATCTAGAAACTAGGGGAGGATGGAGAACTAGAAACTATATAAATTGAAATTTCATACCCTTATATACCAAATGAACCGATGATGCAAAAGATATGGAAACCTGAAACTACCTCTCAAGCCTCTTTAAATCCTTCTACATCTAACCAAACTTCATTCTAAAAAAACCTCAAATCCTACATCAGATATACCAAACTCCCCTTTACTCCCATCAATAGAAAGCGCCTCTAAAAACCTTAATCCTCTTAATCTTACCTGTAGTGCCCCTTATCTTAGGGTATGCACCGGGACACCCAGAGGTCATTCCGGCATATAACCTATAATAAGGGCATGCTACGTTCACTCACTACATTCACTACATATAGCATGGCATCATAATTCACTTATAAAGCATCATAAGAAAATCACAATATTTTAGAAACCAAAATTTTCCTCATTTCATTGCATAAAACTGAAAGTTTACATTATCTTTCAACATTTTCCATATGTACATCATCAAAACTAGTACAAAAGTACTACATGAAAGAGGAACATATATAAAATCTATCTAAGCTGTCTTAAAATCCTAGCTTACCGACCTTTAAGCCATGACTTCTCTTGCCAAACACAATCTACACGGTTGGATAAGCCTCTCAGTAGCTAGAGTCGTCTCTCGGTTCTGAAAAGACAACATTGTAATTTTGATGAGTTTTGCAAACTCAATAAGGTAACCATCATCGATGGTTCACTCAATCCATGGAACCCAACATTTCATATAACATATATTTTCACAAAATTGCACTTTACATAAACATCACTTTTCACTTGAGCATAGGCGATTTCGGCACTTCAAACAATCAAACATACTTGATATAAATGCATATGAAATGCTCATGAGACACTTTCCATTTATTACTTTGATGTAACCAAGTGCCTGAACTGTCCCGTATCTATTTTGGATACCGAGCTCATTAATAACTGTCCCTTATTTGACGAGGATACAGGGCTCATTATACATAGTGAGCCTTAGGCTCTTAATCACTGTTTGAGCTCGAGGCTCTTTTCACTTGTTGAGCATTAAGCTCTGATCGGTGGCTATCTTGGTTACAACTGTCATTATCTGATTATGCATTCGTAAATGGAATGCATGTACCATAATCACTCACATTATAAAGAACTTAGGTCTTTACATTCACATTTAAGCAGCACTTCAATATATATTTCAGATTCACAATCATCGGATCTTCTATCCGAAATCAATAATCAAACACATTCATTTCACATTTATTTATCATTCAAGCATAAATTAAGCAAACAATAATTGGGAGAAACCGTCTAGGTTACCCACAAGTTACTCCCAAAGCTTATGCCTGGAAGTTCCAGCAACGTCTGGAGGTTGACATTCCAGTTGCTCCTCTATATCAAACAATATACATATATATCACAATATGAACAATTATAATTGTTCAATAATGCACATGTATGAAATGAATTATATATAATGCATGTTCATAACAATCCCAGGTATCTTTCCTTTAATTTCATCACAAAATCATTCCCATATTAAAACTCATCTAATTATAATTTAAACTTAGGTTTAGGCTTCACTAAAACCATTAAAATCACAATTCATTTCTCAATGGCTTACTTTCAGATTTTTTCAAGACACACTTTCGAGTCTACTGTTCATGTTAAATCAGAGAGTGCAATTATTGTAATTTGGTCATACCCTCTTCTAGAAAAGTGTTCCTCTATGCCTTATGTTTCTATTGACACCAAAATCACTCAATTTGGTTCAGTAATTTGGAAGATATGTCTCAAACTTCCTTCCAGACATTAAACATCTTAGAGACTGAATCACAACTAGAATTCTTCAGATAATTTGTAAACCTATATCTCTAGTTTGTTCCAAATCAAAAATCATCTTATTTAGAATTCTATAGACCTAGGTATAACCGAAATAGCCAAACATGTTTAGTGAAATCACACCAGTTCATAATATTCCAACAGATTCCCTCACTTTCTTTCATCCAAACTTTTCCAAATAAATTCATAATGCTACCAATTTTCATTTAGAGATTGAAATATGCTTTGTGAATCTATTGGTCTAAGAAGTACTGCATTTGGAGGTCGGATAACAAAGTTATGGCTAAAAGAATCAAGCAAGGTTCTGTCCTTAATCATATTGAACCTATTTCGGGCCAACTAGCTTAACTTTCGCTATAGGTATCAAATCAAGGTCATTATTTAAGGTGTTCTTTAGATGAATTGAAAGAGGACTTTAAGATCTAAAACTTTCATGACGACCTTGAAGACCAATTCTATCATCAAATTTGGACCAGAAGATGTTCTAGTCAACGTAAGACGAAACAGAAAGTCAACTTAAGATGAAAGGTGAAACAAATTGGAAAAATGGTCATAAATTTCTCTAGAGACATCGGATTTGGGTATTCTTTAAATGTTTAAAAAAAACTTCAAGATATATAACTTTCATGAAGACCTTGAAGACAAATTCTATCGTCTATAGGGTCAAAAATGGAGCAGACGATAGGATCAGACAAAACCAAAGGAAAAAGCAGGCGAATAGGGAAAATTACCATAACTTTCCTTAAAGATATAGGATTAGGGAGTTCTTTAGATGGTTCGAAAGAATACTTCAAGATCTAAAAGTTTTATGAAGACCTTGAAGATAGATTCTATTGTATGAAGGGTCAAAAATGAAGTAGACGATAGGATTAGACGAAACCAAAGGAAAAAAGCAGACAAATGGGGAAAATTACCATAACTTTTCCTTCAGATATTGGATTAGGGAGTTCTTTAGATGGTTCAAAAGAGAACTTCAAGATATACAACTTTCATGAAGACCTATAAGACAGATTCTATTTTTGAATGGTCAAAAATGGAGCAGACAATAGGATCAGATGAAACCAAAGGAAAAACAGACAAATGGGGAAAATTACCATAATTTTCCCTACATATATCATATTAGGGTGTTCTTTAGATAGTTCAAAAGAGGACTTCAAGATCTACAACTTTTATGAAGAACTTGAAGATAGATTCTATCATATGAAGGGTCAAAAATGGAGCAGATGATAGGATCAGACGAAACTAAAGGAAAAAGCAGACGAATTGGAAAAAGTAGACAAATGGGGAAAATTAACATAACTTTCCCAAAATATATCAAATTAGGGCGTTATTTAGATGGTTTGAAAGAGGAATTCAAGATCTACAACTTTCATGAAGACCTTGAAGACAAATTCTATCTTCTGAAGGGTCAAAAATGGAGTAGATGATAGTACACAGAAGGAGAAGTTTCGGTCAACAACAGAAGAAGCAGAAAGTCAACTATAGACGATATGACTTCATCACAGACGATACATTTTTACAGACAAGATGACATCATCATAGAAGATATGATGTCATCACAGACGATACATTTTTATAGACGATATGATGTCATCATAGACAATATGACGTCATCACAGACGATACATTCTATACTCTTGAGCATCTCCCCTTATAAGGATCATAACTTTCAACCTAGAAGTCCAAAAATTTCATATTATATATCGTTCAAAAGCTGGAAAGATAAGTTACAACTTTCCAGAAGACAACTTTAACTAATTTTACCTTAATTAGTTTAGTTTTTTCATGAAGTCAGCACACAATTTCTACACCTAGAAAAGACTTGGATTTTGAAATGTACAACTACAAAAGAAACATGCACATACACCTGT
>JANIJH010270595.1:0-20526 GCA_024520975.1 Erythroxylum areolatum
GGATTGTAATGGTATGTGGCCTTTGATTTATGGAGTAATTCATAATTCGAATGATATGTGCAATCGACCTTTGTATGAATGTTGAGATCGGGTCTGACATTTTGGGCCGCCAGACTCGGGTGCAGCCCGAGGGGCCACCTCGGGAATGGGGACTCGGAGCCCAGGCCCAACAGCACGTGCATGCCTCACGCAATATTGAATGTGTGTTACACGTGCCAGATGCACAAAGACATGCGCCGACCTTCATGGTGCATTTGGTCCATGCTCCAGACATGCATAAACGTGTCCATTGCTTTATGACGCATGTGACACACGAAATAACCCGCAAACATGCCAATTACCTTTGGCGTGCGTGACGTAGGCGTCAAACATGCTTCCAGCGGTGCCTTATCGCTTGTGTTAGTTATCTGGCTACATATATCACACAGGCCAGATGCTAAGTATGTTTTATAAGCATTTGGTTGCTTCATGCTACATTCTTCCAATTGCCCAAAAAAGGTTATTTTCAATGACTTTTTGAGTAATTTCTTGTAGGATTATGACAACTTTTCATTAGAAAATCATTTTGAATTCTATTTTTGGCTCGTTGTTCATGCAAATCTTATCCAAATTCAATCCAAACAATAAATAAACAAGTTATATAAGCAAAGCCGAATAAATTTCTTCTATTTCTTTACGTAGAACCATGAAAATCTCCATTCAAACTTATATAATTATAGAACTGCTCTGATACCACATGTTAAATATAACACAAACTTTAACTTTAGGCCCAAGATCTAACGTGAGCTTGTAAAATAAGAGATGATATGAAAAAATACATGTTTTGTTGTCCATAATCCTATAAACAAGCTCCTTAATTGCTTGAATAAGCTGCCAGATCCTTTGAATAAGCTTCTCAATACATAAACAACTTGCAACAATTTTCAATTTGGCTTTACGAAAATTGTATCTTTATGTTGTAGATGTCTTTTTACGCCTTTCTGAATTGTAAACCTCAGGTCAGAGTAATTGTACATTCATGAATTTCTATCATCAAAATTGTAACAGACCTTAGTAGTTATTTGTGTAAACTTTATTGGGCCTCATCATAAGTCTAATACGCAGATCTGCCTACACAAATAAAAGTCCTTTTTTTTTTTTTGGGACTTCCATCCATTTAATCATATATAAAGCCTTTTATTATCTTTAATTCATTAAATTAAAATTTATTGTTAATTTTTTTTAAATTTGTAATTAATAATTATCGAATATAAATTTTAATTCCAACTGACCAACCCCAAAATCCCATGTGCAAGGTCCAATCTTTGATGCCGGAGAGCCATTATACTTCGGAAAATTGACGACGTAGATAGGGGGATGGGCGCTGTCGTTGGCACAGTCGACGTTAGCAATTGAGCGTGGCAACAAGAGAGTCGAAACAAATATATCGAACAACGTGGCACGAAATTATTGCTTCCCTACGTCACGCCTAATGACGCAATCACATACGGGAACATACGCTCTCTTCTTCTTCGAGAACCCTTTACCAGAGAACTGGATCGTTGGCGTTGGATCTTGTGATTGACCAAAATCAGACGGTGACATGGCCAATAACTCCAGGGAAGAGCCAGGGATGGCACCGCAATCCGATCGGTGGTACAATCTTACCTTAGGTCCCTCCTTCAAGGACTCTGCCTCTAGCAAGTACTGCACGTTACGCTGTAAGTTCATTAAATAAACATGCCTTTTCTGACCTTAGTCTTTGCTGAACTGGAATTGGAATTGTGATTAGGTTTTTATTACTGCTTTTTGTATCAGATGAATTTAAACCAGCGTCGATTGACAAGACGAAGCCAGGATCGCTGCACAAGAATAAGGAGAATAGGGTTTCTGTGGAGTTTCAAAACAATCAGTCTGGGAAACCCAAAGTTACTTTTGAAGGAAGCAGTGAAGATTACAAGGACAACGACGCTGTTTTGTTTTTTGACGGCCAGACCTGTCGCTTAGAGCGCCTTCACCGCGCCGTCAAGCAGCTTCGCCACCTTCGGATGCCAGGTGAATCTGCTTCGATAGCACCGCCGCCGCCCGATCCCCGGTTATCTCCCGCTGGGAAAGGCGTGAAGCCCGTGAATGTTGGGAGAAGCTCGTTTCCTGCTGTGCCTGTAAGTTCTTAGTTGCAGTATTTTGATTTTGTTTACAGTTTGATTCTTTGAATACAAAGCTTCAGTCTTTAACTTGTTTGTTATGCTCGACGTTGAATACTTGCTGTTTATGAGTACAATTTTTATTAGGAGACTAAATGATTTCAAGTAAATTTGCTGCTTGGTGAAGATGATAACATTAGCTTAGAACCTATTATTCTATCTGTTTCTTTGGTGAACTTGGATGCGAATTATATCAATTAGTTAATTGTGATTCTGTAATATTGCTCCAACCGGAGGCCATTTTATGAGCATTGAGACTTGAAATTTGTCAATTGTTGCTTTAATGATAATTGTTATCGTTCTGGAAGACTAGTTGGAGAAAACAATAATGATTAGTACTTCTAGTATGGAAGAACTTATTATATCACGATATTGTTGGGCTTCTATGGTGGCAATAAGGAAAATTGTGCAGCAGATTCCTATGCATTTGCAGTCTTAAATTTCTTCTCTAATTTATACTCTAAAACTGTGATAATTTATGGACTATTAATCATTTTCAATTCTTGAGACTTCCCTGTACGTGTCTCCTGACCTTGGAATATTGTCATTTTGGTGTTGCTGCTATTCTTGATTGAGAGGGAGAAGGATAAAATCAAGAAATAATGAAAAAAAAGAAAAATATAGCCAGTTAACCACTCAAGACTAGCCAATTTTCATTACGACACTCCTTGTAAATTCTAAATATACAGAAATGCCAACACAGTATGTTTTCAATTATTATGGATGATTTAGGTTGTCCAGAAGTAATAAACAAAGAAAATTTTAGTTTTTGAATAATCCTTATATCTTCAGGCCTATCTGGTTCGACATTCCTTCCATGGAGGATTAATTTTTTGGCCCCTTAGTCAACCCTCTTATGCTTTCTTCTTTTTTTTTTTTTGCCTAAGTTTCTGAATAGGTTTTTGTGAGGCTATTATGCAATTTTTTGTTCTTTCACTATGATTTTGTGTGTTTTGATGTTTCTCGTACTTTGCACTTGTTCAGGTTGAAGTGGAACGCATAGATTGTGGTGAGCCCCAGATTCAAGGTATTTCAATTGCTGTTGGCATTCGTGTCTATGCTTTTCCAATTTGTCAAATTACAGCTTGCTGAAGTAAACAGGAATTAGAAACATCAAACTTTCACTTATAATGGTCTGGTGAAGATCCTATTGATATGGTTAATGATATAGTGGAAATTAGTGCTCTCTTCTTCACTCTTTGGTTTTTTACTCTACTTCAGATACATCTTCAAAAGCTATTGGCAACTAAACTACATGGCATTTGTTCCTTATGGGGTCACAGTGTGTATAGGACTCATCTGCTATGAAGTGTCAGATATATAACTATCTGATGTATGAAATGTGTATACAGCTGTGTGTCTTTCATACATCAGCCTAATCTATGCATTTAATTAACTTTATATAAAGAAAACAGAATACCAAATTTCAAGTGATTAATTTGGTGACATGTAGGATGCTTGAAATGAGATATTTGCATTCTAAGCTAAGAAAACAGTTTAATTGGATTTGTCCTAAACCCAAGACAAAATTCTTCCTTTTGTTTTCTTTAGCTCAATTCTTGGCTGACTTGATTATTATTCTGAATAATTCTTTTTCATCTCTTCTATTTGTAGTCAATCGGTTAGGTTGAGAGAACCCCTGCCTCCTCAAATGACTCAATTTTCATCCCTGGAAACCAAATTTTCTGCTCTCTTATCAAGTGTAATATACCATTTAAAGAAATGTCCTCTTCCTTTGGTGATGATTCTGATAATTTAGATAATTGAAGCAGGAAAGTGTTCTGGACAAGGGTTTGAGTTATCTGTCCTCCGATATGTGTTTAAAAGAATTCTGAACTTCTTTGTTGTAAACCTTTCTTATGAGTCATGGCTAATACTTAACTTGCAGTAATTGACGTCTTTCTGCTTCATATTTTCATGCATCATGGCATTTGTTACCATGGAACAGGTTCAGAAATTTCCAATAGGGGGAGTAGAGAGCATTCAGCTGATCCACCACATTTATCCAATTCTTCAGCAAGCCCCAAGAATGATGAAGTTGAAGAACATCAAGATTTTAGTATAGAGGATATCTTCGGTGCTGTTTCACCTGATAATGGGAACACAGCCGATCAAGGAGTTGATAATGGATTCGACATCACTGTACCGCGTCAAAATGAGACAGATGATGAGATTGCTGATGTGGATGATTGTGGTGATGAAGTGGACAAGGGACATAATGCCGCTGAAGCTCTGAAAGCGCAGGTTGAGAATGAACAGACTTCTAGTTCAAGCAGTAGCAGTGAAAGTGGCAGCAGTGGAAGTGGAAGTGGAAGTGGTAGTGGAAGTAGCAGCAGCAGTGATAGTGAAGGCAGTGATGACGACTCTGTTACCTCAGTTTGAGTGTTTAACCAACACTCGATAACTCTACATTAGAAATCAAAAACAGGGAAAATACCAATGGATTAAATCATTAAAGTAGTACGTTTCTGTCATTAGGAAGTAAAAGAGCCATCGTGTTTTAAAGTAGAGGGCATTTCAATTGACATTTTATGTGTTTCTTCGATGGCATAAAACATGAAATGCAGATACTAACTGTAATTTTGTTGGTGGATTTTGAAGCCATGGTTTTGGATTCAGTTGAAGATGTGTAAAACATTTGCAGGGTTTATCTAAGGTTGAAGTGAACTCGTCGTGAATAACTTGATTACAAAATCCTAAGATTGTATCGAATTAATTCATCATATGAGAAGAGGAACTACCTTGCAGGTTGATATAATCTTTATTTTTGTACGGTTAAGGCTGACATCTGACAATCCGAACTTTAGAAGAATAATTAAAGGCCATTTGATCAAGAGAAAGTGAAGTGAATTTGAAATATGAATTTAAGGAAAATAAATTTATGGAAAGTAAAGATATTTGTATGTTTGAATTTTTATAAAAATTTTAATAAGAAAGTCAACTAGATTTTTATTATAATGTTTAGTATGCAATAGAATTTTATGAAATATAACTTAATTTTGACTTATGTTTTTAATAATATCTTACAAATTGAATAAAAATTGAAATCGTTAAATAAAGAAAAATATGAACATGAAAATTATCGATTGAAACTTTTGAGCAAAAATATTCAAAATTCAAATATCAGTTGTTACTGAAAATTTTAAAAGATAGGGCATCTTTTTTGTAAAATTTTTTTAAAATTTCTCTCCCTGCTTCTTATCTGTCCTTCCCTCATTTGTTTAAAAATATTTTAACTAGTTATTTTATTTATTTCAACATTTATAATTATTGTGAATTTATAATTATTGTTTTTAAAATAATAATAAATATTTTTATTACTAATAATAATTATAAATTAAATTAAATTATAAAATTATTTTTATTTTAATATTTTATATAATATTTATTAATAAAGTATTAATAAAAATATTGTATTTTTTAAAATAAATAATTTAAAAATAAATATTTATAAACTAATATTTATTATATATATTTTTAATTATTAAATCAAAATTTATTTGAAATTTATATATTTTAAAAATATATTTTAAATTTAATTATATATATTAATAATTATTAAATTATAATTATAATTAAATTTGTGATTATTATTTATTATTATAATTTTTAGAGACAACTAAAAATATACAGTACAACTGTATAACATGATAATGTACTATTTTGTAGATTTTAAAAAAATTTAGGAATTATTTTATAAATTTTAAAAATTAACCAAAATGTTACTCAACATTAAGCAGTATTGATACAGTACCATCGTACTAGAACCCAATTCGATAAAAAGTTTGGTACGATATTTGTAACATTGGTTGAAGAGGAGGTAGGGTTTTATAAAAGAGTTATCGTAGAGTTGAGAGATAAGGAAATGTTAAATTTGCTAGTGTTTTTTTATATTAAATTCTTAAGGAAAGTAATTTAAATATTAAAGGCAATGTTAAGATTTAGAATCCAAGTAAAGTGTTATTCTGGGAAAGTTTTTACTCTTTTAACTACTCAAAAAAATAAACCAAATTTGATAATATAGATTTTAGGAAAAAAAAATTAGGGCACTGACATAGAATTCACCATATGCATAGACGGAACCAATCTCCAAAAAATTTTACATAAAAAATTATTATTTTAAATTTTTGATCTTATAAAAAAATAAAATTTTGATTCCACTAAAAATAAAATTTTGTTCCCACTTAAAAAACTCTCTGGATCCATTCTTATGATATTGGTGTCATCTTCATCCAGTCAAATATTTAGAATAGAGTTTGTTCTTTAGATCAATTCTCCCACTTGTTGATGTTTACATTAAATCATAAATTATGGATTTCTTTATGTTGCCGTTGAACAAAATAATGTAGGGTCTTCATTTCCTTGCACAAAACAACAAAAGCCCTTTCTTACATATAACTAAATAAGTTGACAAGAAGGTGAAACTTGGTACTAAATCTAACGGAAAACTGTAATCTTGTACAAATTAGACAAGAACATACCCGTTCATCTGTAATCTTGTACAAATCACGGAAACTCTTGTCGTGTTCTCACTGTTGGGCCATTAACGTTATAATTTCCAGAAACTACACCGTATTTTGTAACTGTACCCTATCATATGACTATGGTGTTAAATCTTAGCCATATTACCACCTAATCCAATACCTGCCAACAGTAACTTAAACTACACGCTCTTCAAGTTTTAAGCCACATTGCCATATTACCACCCAATCTTACCTGCTAACTAAATTACACGTAAGTTGTTACTAATAATCGTATTTCAAAAATCTCACAATGTAGTTGCGTTGGTAAAGAATTTTTTTAACTTAAGTGAGGTCATGAACTTAAACCGTTCTCGTATATAAAGTTGTTTAAAACTTGAAATAAGAGCTTTATTTTTTATAAAAAAATTTACTCAACTTAAAAAAATTAGTCTAAAAATAAATAATTTAAAATAATTTTTTATAATTAAAACTCGTCTAAAATATCGGGTGAAAAAGAAAAAACGTACTTCAAAAGGTTTGAAAACATTCTTTGTATTAGTTGCGAGCAAGGACTATTATTGGACATCTCCAAACCACTCGTATCAACCAAATTTTTACATGTACTAGTTGTCGTTGTGTCGTTCAAAAAGATTGTCGTGGCCCACGATGCTATCACTTCACATCACGTCACGTCACCGTTTCGAACGAACTATTTAAATGTCTCGTAGAAGTACAAACTTCTATGTCCACTCCAGAACGTACAAGTTTCAGACAGCTCTCTTGTATTGGAACTAGTAAAATTAGTGGCTCTTAAATCTTAATAGAAAATGAAAAACACATGTAATTAGTAATAACAAAAACTGATTCCCAGCGACTGAGACATTTTTGCACACAGATAGAGGACAAGATCGGTCGGTGGAACAATATTGGCGCACACATTCTCGTTAGCGCGTGGATTACAACTCAAACGAACCATTTTACAGCAATGGCGAATGAATTAACGCGCCAGGAAGTGATGGATGGAAACTGTCCATTTTTGCAGGCGGTGACACACGTAAACAGTGTAACTAGCAACTGTTCGCAGATCGAATAAAATTAAAACAATGGTTTTTTTCTTAAAAAGTCCCAGAATTCACTAACCTCTCAACTTTTTCTATTTTTTGGTGTTGATGGAAGCAGCAAAAGCGAATCTGGACTTATAGTCCTAAGTCCTAACCCTAACTCTTGTTTTAGCAACTGTCGGTTGAGTGTAGAGACAAAGACACAAGGGAAGTTGAGTAGTGAGACGTTTCGCAGAGTAGGAAAGGAATTTTAGTTTCTGATCTGGGTTGGTTTTGCACGTTGACAGAGACGTTATTGAGCATGCCAAATCTCAAATCTTCAAGATCTCAACATCCTTGTCTTCAATTACTCTCATACGCAGAATTGAACCTGAAAGGCATTAGATGACAAATACCCATCTGTTCATTTTGCCTCAAAATCGAAGGAAACCTTAAATTTTGATTGCGACCCAGACAGGCGTGGTGAGAAAGTTTTCATTTTGATGTATACCCATCTCGTTGTGTTCTTTCGGAACTGGGTGTTTAGTTTGTAAGCACCTTATGCTCAATTGCCAAGTTGATTATTCCCAAGAAGAAAGCAAGAAAATAGCTTGTGTATTAGTGTTATCACTAATATGGGAGCAGAGAAAAAATGGCTTTTTACTCTGTTCTCCGCAACTTTTCTCTCTCTGCTATTTCTCTTAGTCTACTCGATCTCTAGCTTCGGTTCTCCAAAACCTTTCCCTTCTGTGATTCGTCATGGCGCTCACTATCCGCCTTCTTTCGCCTACTACATCTCCGGTGGCCGTGGCGACGCCGATCGGATGCTCAGGCTATTGCTCGCAGTTTATCATCCGAGGAACCGTTACTTACTGCATTTGAATATTGATGCATCGGACGATGAAAGAAGCAAACTTAGTCGGGCTGTTAATCAAGTGCCTGCAATCAGTACTTTTGCTAATGTCGATGTTATTGGAAAGCCTAGTCGGATTAATTACATGGGGTCATCTAACATTGCGTCAATTTTGCGTGCCGTTGCTATTTTGTTGAAGTTAGACGCAGGATGGAATTGGTTTGTGGTATTGAGTGCGACGGATTATCCTCTGCTGACTCAAGATGGTAGGTTGTTTTAATTGTATGAGATTTAAGTTTGTAAATTTCCCTGATTATTTTCTCGTTTCGTGTTATTTAAAAAGTAGAGTTTGATTGAGTAGAGAATCTATATTTTGTTCGCAGTCTTGGAGTTTTAAGTTGTAGTATTTCTATTGTTTGGATGCCTGTGAAGTATGTAATCCATCTTATACCGAAAACTTACCTGAGAATAGGGATTTCTGTTTTTCGTGCAAGACTTTAATCTAGTTCTCAATTTGAATAGTCTGGGTGTCATCCATTGATTTGTTCTACGTCTGCTTGATTATTTAGTTGTTGACTGTTTTTGTTATAATTTTCGTTCTTGATTAGAAATGGAAATCGTGATATGATGATTTGATCTAATTGCTTTACCTGAAAGGAGTTTAATGGTGTTTGGCAACACTGATACTATAAAATGCTCCAAGCTGCTTCTTTTTCTAAATATATTTTTCTTTTTTCCTTTGCATGTTTGCCATTGCTGATGCGTAGGGCTTATTGTTTTATGAGACAGTACATTGAGTTGTTCTTCTCTTGCTGCGTCTTATACCACCTCTTTTTTAAGCTTTACTTGCTAAACAAGTCGTGTCATGAAATATTTGCACTCAATTTCTGAGTAAAAGTATATGAATAATTTGTGATCTATATCTTAGGGCAAAAAGAAACCTTGATCTATATCATTTTGATATTATATGATTGTTAGGTTCTTTTGAAGTAAAAATCTCTCTTTTAATTTCTGGGTGGTTGGTTCTATGCCCTACTGATTCATACCATACCCAGAAATGTTGTTATGGGCACAGTTATGAGGTATATGGTAGTTGATGATAACGCATTAACTGGATTTTTGATATTGCAAAGTCTTAATTGCATGGTGCATATGGCTGAAGATACTAAAGTAGGCACATTCAGTTGCAAAAGACCTATTTCTTCTGCAGTTATCTGCAAAGTTTAAATACTTTGTTTCTGTGAGTTTTAGCTTTGATTCTTCTAGAATTGATCTAAAGATCTGCAGGGAATTCCAAATTATCACACATTAAAAGCATATAGAAAAGAGTAAGTAGTGTGCTAACAGGTGCTTTCTTCAACTTAGAAGAAACATTAGGAATTCTTAGCCATTTAAAGCTTCCATCAATTATTAGTAGAGCTCTTCTAGATCAATTGTGGATAGGCACAGGATTGTTGATGTATGATGTGCAAAGTTTTTCCATGATCATGTTGAACATGCCTTTGGTGAGACAGATTCATGCATTTCCTGCTTGAAAGAGGGCATTAGAGTACTGGGAAATGGGAACTTCTTTGTGTAAGTGTGGATAGTTATGCATTCATAGATAAGTGCATACTCATTTACTAAGACATTATCTGAGACCATGAGGCTGTACATATTGAAATGTGGCCGTATTGTTTGGCAATGTGGAGAGATGCTCTATAACATTTTTTTTTCTTTATTGTTAAGCTTTTCTCAAAACAAACTGTTCTGTGATATATTTTTACACTTCATTTGAAATTGACTGAGGAATGAATTTTTTGCTTTCGATGTATGATGCCTAACTTTATAAGTTATTGTGTAGAGAAAGAAATTACATTGGCATTGCCATGCAAATCTGTTGGTTCTTGTTAGCTAAAATTTATCCATTGTCACTTTTGAGATAGGATTTCATTTAGGTTAGAACTATATTTTATTTAGGCTTAGTTGGGGATTTCTTAACCAGTTATACTAAGGGTCCTTTCATTCTATATCTTGGATGAATGAATGCAAGAGATGGGAAAACTAAGGATACTAACTCTGATAAACTAGTGACAATTTTTTGGTAATATTTTGCATATTAATTGATACTTTTATATTGGAATGGCCTTTGATCTCTTCTCCATGTCCTGTGCATTTCATCAACATGACTTCTCTATTACCAAATTCATGCATTGTACAATCTGTAATGCTTGATTGTTAGTCGTTTTGCATTTCTCATGAATATATTTCGTGATTTGCTTCTGCTTGCTGCTTCCAGATTTGTCCCATGTATTCTCCTCTGTCGGCAGAGACCTCAATTTCATAGATCATACTGGTGACCTCGGTTGGAAAGAGTATGTGACCCTCTCCACTAAATTTTTATTACAAATATATCTTGATGTCAATCAACATCTACCCATTGGTTTGACTTTGTTGTAGATCTCAAAGGTTCCATCCTATTGTAGTCGACCCAGCTCTCTATCTCGCCAGAAGGAGCCAAATTTTCCATGCTACGGAGAAGCGGCCAACTCCTGATGCTTTCAAAGTCTTCACAGGCAAAGTCCAATCCCAGCTTATGATATCTATGCACATTTAAGGTTAATGAGTTGTGATTATCCTTTGCTATTATGCAAGTATAGATACAAATTTCTCTTTTGGTTCCAGGTTCTCCTTGGGTCATCTTGAGCCGTTCATTTCTTGAGTTTTGTATTCTTGGTTGGGATAACCTTCCCCGGGCCCTTCTAATGTACTTCAACAATGCGGTTTTATCTGAAGAAAGCTATTTCCACTCTGTGATCTGCAATGCACCAGAGTATAAGAACACGACAGTAAACAATGATCTAAGATATATGGTCTGGGATAATCCTCCAAAGATGGAACCGCTCTTTCTCAACATTTCTGATTATGATTTGATGGTTCAAAGCGGAGCTGCTTTTGCAAGACAGTTCAAGAAGGATGACCCAGTGCTGGACATGGTTGATGAGGAGATTCTTCAGCGTGGACGTAATAGAGCTGTCCCAGGTGCTTGGTGCGCTGGGCAAAGGAGCTGGTGGGTGGACCCTTGTTCTCAGTGGGGTGACGTCAATATTGTGAAGCCTGGCCTTCAGGCAAAGAAATTTGGAGAGACCATATCAAATCTTCTTGATGAGTGGAGTTCACAAAATAATCAGTGCAAATAAAAACACATTAGTTAAATGATTGTTTAGCATAGCATGAGGCTTGTTGCAATCTTTTTGCGTCTAAATTTTGTTGATCAGTGGACAGATTGACGCAATGCTCTTCACCCAATTTTCAGACGAGGTAGAGTTAGAAGATAACAGAAGAGTTGAGCTGGTGTTCTCGTGTTCCATCCAATCATGCACTCTTCTTCTTGGCCCTGCTAATGGCATACTGTCGTGTGCTCAACCATTCATCGTCTTGTTTGCCACTCTTCCAATGTTGTAACGGAATCTCATTCATTAAATTCTTATTTGTTGTATTTTCCTTTTCTGTAGACATGTTGGATGGGCGGGTGGTGAGAAAGTTAGTGGTCCCCTCTGAGAATTTGTTCATGTAGATGTGTTTGAGATCAGATCATATAATCCATTGATACCAGTGGTTTAGAAACAAGCCTCATAAAGCAATCAATTATAAGAATGTTTCTTAAGTATCAAAAGAGAACTCTTTGTCCCTCCAGAGCTTCCAGGAGTTCAGTTACAGTTTCACAGTGTGTGTCCAGGCGTTCATACAGAAAGCCAGTTTTAGTAAATGAAAATTCCATAGTGAAAGATCTCCGTGACCTTTTCAAGATGCTTCTTAGTAATATTGCAACTTTTTTTACGGCACCGTTTAACATTTTCAATTAGAGTATTTCGCTTAGGACACTCACTAGGTCACTTGATACTAGGAATTTGTAGTCCGTCTGCTTCGAAATTAGAAGCACAGTAACTTATATGAGGTCCAATCCAAACTGATTATTCCTTTTATCCTTTTTTTTATACACATATTTGTAATTGCTTTTATTTTTTTTGTTACATACGAAATATTTTAGAAAGGTCTTAATTATAGAAAGGTATTTTAAAACTATTTATACTTAGATTAATTTTCGCTCAAACTGAATAAGTCTCTTGTGAAAAATAAAGCTCTAGCCTCAAATTTTAAATAACTACATGCATAAGGATAGTTTGAACCTATGATCATACTTAAGCTAAAAAAGCCTCTTACCAACTCAAGATTCTCAACTCCAAAAGTATATATGGGGATATATGCTTCTACGGCGGAAGTGTTTTTATCAATACTTAAACCAGAGAAGGAAAATAAGACAGGTTACCGTTGGTGCTTCATTTCACCTTAAATCCCCATTCACCACCAGGACAAACGATCAAACGAATGTGTGGTCTCTACAGGTGATTGGTCTCTTGGCGCCCAAAAAAAAAAAAAAAAAGAACACAACGAACGTTGAAAGTTTACTTAAAAGCTCACTGTTTTGGGAAGTCCAATTCTCTTCGAGATGGGTTTCTCTCTGCTCGCGAGCCTATCGAAAACACCCCAAAACCTCATATTCCTCAAATGTTCTACTCTCAATACTCCATCTACTCTCATCAGAACACTCGCCATTTCCCAAGAAGTTATCAAAACGCAAACTTGGCTTCTTAATTCAAGTGGGTCTCTATCATTTCCTCATGTTAGCTTTCAAAGATCATTCCATGTCAATTCAGTGGGATCCCAAGTCCTTAGCGATGCTCATAACCAAAATCCTGAACTTTTTACCCGTAAAATCATTGAAGACACAGAGAAAATCTGCAGCTTATTATCGGCAAATTCCAAACATGGCATTGAGACATTGCTCGATCAGGCGTCCGTTGAAGTCTCTCCAACTTTGGTGTCTCAGGTATTGAAGAGACTAAGCAATGCAGGTGTTCTTGCATTGTCATTCTTCAAATGGGCGGAGAAGCAACAAGGGTTCAAGTATAGCACCGATAGCTACGACGGCTTGATTGAATCTCTGGCCAAGATCAAGCAGTTCAATCTTATATGGACATTAGTTGATGACATGAAGCGTAAAGGGTTATTAACAAAAACGACTTTTGCGTTGATTTCGAGAAGATATGCGAGGGCAAGGAAAGTTAAGGAAGCAATAAACGCGTTTGAGAAGATGGAAGTGTTTGGTTTGAAGATAGAGTCGTCCGATTGTAATCGATTAATTGATATCTTATGCAAATCTAGGCAGGCAGAGAAGGCACAAGAGGTGTTTGATAGAATGAAGAAGAGAAGGTTTGTTCCTGATGTAAAATCCTACACAATATTGTTGGAAGGGTGGGGTCAAGAGAGAGACATATCAAAGTTGAACGAGGTCTTCAGGGAAATGAAAGATGAAGGATTTGAGCCAGATGTTGTGACTTATGGTATTCTTGCCAATGCATATTGCAAGGCCGGAAAGTACGATGATGCGAAGAAATTGTTTCATGAGATGGAAGCAAGTAACTGCAAGCCGAATGCTTATATTTTCTGCACTTTGATTAATGGATTAGGTTCTGAGAAAAGGCTGAATGAGGCCCTTGAATTTTTTGAGAGATCAAAGGCTAGTGGATTTGCAATGGGAGTGCCCACATACAATGCTGTTGTTAGTGCTTACTGTTGGTCAAATAAGATGGATGATGCGTATAAGATGATTGAGGAGATGAGAAAATGTGGCATTGGTCCGAATTCAAGAACTTGTGACATAATTCTTCATCATCTGATAAAGGCTGGCAGAACTACAGAGGCTTATTCTGTCTTTCAGAAAATGAGCCACATTGAGGGTTGTGAACCAACGTTGAGTACGTACGAGATTATAGTGAGGATGTTTTGCAGTGAAGATAGAGTGAATATGGCGGTAAAAGTTTGGAACCAGATGAAGGCTAAGGGTGTCCTTCCTGGGATGCATATGTTCTGCACGCTGATCAACAATTTGTGCCTTGATAATAAATTAGACGAGGCTTGCGAGTATTTTCAGGAGATGCTGGATGTGGGAATTCGTCCTCCTGGACTGATGTTTAGCAATCTAAAACAAGCTCTTGTAGACAATGGCAAAAAAGATACTGCTTTGCTTTTGGCAAAGAAGATTGAGAACCTAAGGAGAACTCCTTTACTTAGTTGATTCCAATTAAGATGCTTAGTAAAATCATCCATTTAAACATCATTTGTGGTAGACAGCCACTGCAAGCTCATAGAATCTAGCGATTTTATGACCCTGACATGGCTTGTTTGATGGGGTTCACTTCCCAGTGTGGCTCAACCAAGTCTGGTTTGCATGAATGAATGCGCCGATATGCTACTTCTTGGGTCTCAACATGATTCAAGATCTGAACTTTCTGATATGGCTCAATATGTATCATTCTGCAGAGGGTTTACATGGATCCTATTCATGCATATCAATCCTTGTTGATCTGCAGAAATTCTACTTTGCTTTCCCAAGCGTGAATTCCTGTCTGTTTCACTGTAACGCTATATAATTTTGCTTGAAACGATGGAATGTTAAAGAACTTCTCTTGCCGATATCTAATATCACACATATCTTGCAAGATCTTCGTGGTCGAATTGTAGAACAAGTAGAGCACTTGCGAATTGTGCCCAAATATGCGTGTAATGATTTGAAACAGATTGGAAACCTTTAAGCCAAGATTGTGGAGACCTACAATTGGGTTCGTTCCACATTTAATTTTCTATAATTTTAAATTAAAATTTGTTTTTTTTACACTTTTATTACTACTAATGGCAAAACACTAAATATAAATTAGTTTTATTAATTAAATTAAAATATCTAAATATGTTATGTACTATTCATTAATATTTAACATAAACTATAGTGTTTTTATTGAAAATGAATAATTAAATAGATAAGAAGTTTGAACAAAAAATTAGTTTTTTCAAAATAATAATTATTTATTTAAAATATAATTAATTAAAATTCGAAACTTATTTTTTAATTAATTTTTCAGTTTTTTTAGATATCTGAATAGTTTTAAAAATATCAAGAACAGTTATTGGTAAAAAATTCAATTTGAAACTAATTTTATTTTAAAATATATTAAATTAAATTTAAAATAGTTTAAAAATAAATTAGAATATTTATTGTATTAAATTTATGATTATTTTATATTAATAAATAGTATTAAATAATTTACATAATACTATTCCACTAACAATGAAATTAAATTTGTATAATTAGAACCACTTTTTATAATTTTCATTAATTATAGAAATAGAAAAATAAATAAAAACTGAATCAAATAGATTTTTTTTATTAAATTCGAAAATGAAAATAGAAAATCAAGAGTAAAACTGAATTTCATAGGATTCAAGTTATGTAACCATATATTAAAAAATAATGTCATAACTAATATAGTATGCAATCATGCTCGATGACTTTTTATCACCCTTTATAATTTTTGAAAAAAAATTAAAAATTCATAATAACAAACTTTGAACGAAGTCAACTGGTATAGAAAGCACCTAAACCAAAAGTAGACAATAGACTTATAAAGAGACTAGGCTGGAGACAACATACATAGAACAGATCTTAAATTAAAGGGCATTACATATTGGGAAGCTCCTAAAGTGAGAAAAGGTCACAACTCACACTTGAGGGAATGTTGTGTACGAAAATTAATATCCGATCCGACTGCATAAATAGTTGTATTGACTCGCGTTTGCTTCCAAAGGTTCGAGCTTTAATTCTTGATATTATATGTGTGCACTATTTAACCCAAATAGATTGAGAATCCGTAAACAACTTCTATAAGGTGTTTCTCGTCGAGGAAACCTTAACTCTCCATTCTTTGTTTTGAATTGTATATTAGCTCCCAGGAGGTTATCAGCTAATCCAATTCATATAAAGTTATTTAGAGTTCTTTCAAAGTATTTAATCAATCTTTGAGGTAAGAAGACGTGAGAACACCAGTGAACATACAAGATATTTAAGACTGAATTTATGAGTTGGAGCCTTCCAATATAAAGACAGGATGAAAGATTCTTCTTTTAATTGCTTCATACTAAGGTTGACAACCCTTGAAGCTAATTCTCTTGTCTAATATAAGGACGCTTAAGTATTTGAATAACAATTTTTGCATATTGAGACCCAATATAGAAGCAAGTATCTCATCCTGATTGCAGAAGTTAGATGAAAGATATGTAAATTTTTTTACATGTTTATATTCAATCCTGAACGAGAACTGGAAAGATTAAGTGCTTGATCTTAAAGGAGAAAAGTCTATTAAATACCTCTAAGTAGATTGTAAGTAGGTAATGAGACATGAGGTCTCTTTGCCTAACGTCTTTGGTTCCTTTTGTAGTAATAGTGGGATCACTATTAACCAAAAATACAATTACTTAATAAATTTTTTTGAAAAATGAATAAGAAATTATATTATCAATAGCCCAGAAATTACACTTGATACAGAAGAACTAGAATATTAAATTATAAAATTCTTATTTGGAAGGTGAACTACATGGATTGAAGAACATGCCAAAAATTCTGATTTGGAAGATGAACTGCATGGATCAATTTTGACCAAAGAGATTCCTTATCTGAGATCAGTCTACAAATCCTCTTGCTAAGTAATACTCATTATAGAACAGTTGTAAAGATGATACTAAGCCCACCTTGTTTTTTAGGAATGATAATATCACTCCATTTAACTTTGGCATTTTTTCCAGACTCATACTTTCTAGACCATAGAAAAACCTTGAGTAATTTGTCAATGTCCTTGATTATCTTACGAGGAAGGGCAGTATGAGCTGACCAGTGGATGTGTAAGCTGGACAACATTGAAGTGATCAAAATGACTCTACTTGCATAGGAAAGATGTAACGTACCACTTTCATAGAGCATATGCTGAACGTATCAACAATTATTCGAGAATATACTCTACGATGATGGCACGTTAAGACGATCACATTACTACATTTTAAGGCATCACATATCAAAAGCATTTCAAACATTCATTTTGGATCATTTCATTCACATGCATATTAAATCGCAAATGTCATTACACTTCAGAGTTCACATATGCATTTGACAATAGGTGAGAAATGCTATTCTTGATGCATAATGAATAGAGACATCTGCAGCTACAACTGATCCCGACCACTAACTCATGTCCAATTGCAGTAGCTATACTCCAATTAGTCTAACTAGATCTCCTCTAAACCTAAAAATCAATATTGCAATTTTGATGAGTTTGTGAACTCAATGAGTGAAATATCATCGATGTATTTACTCAAGTCAGATACATAGAGACAAGTCATATCCTAATTCAACAAGTATTATATATCATCCAGTATTGAATATGACATCACATTTCATCATACCTTATCAAGTACATTAAGTTTATCATACTTTCATAAGTATATCAAGTAAACTAACATTTCATATCATAACACATCCTCATTTACTTTTCAACTGTATTTCAAACAATTCAATAATTCATTTCAATTCAATCACATATAAGGAAGTATATGCAAATGCACATATGACTCCATTTTATTTTGTTTTGTTGTGACCAACCGCCTATTTGCTGTCCTGTATTCGTTGTGGATATTGAACTCATTAATAATTGAGCCTGTGGCTCTTTGTACATAATCTTAAGCTTAAAGCTCTTTTTCACATTGGTCACTCTAGCCATAACTCCTTTATCTGATCATGCAATTTCATTGTGATGCATCATTCCATATGCCATGTTTCATTACCTTTCATTCCTGTTTGCTTTTGTCACATGTATCAAATTCATCGAATCTAAGTTCGGAAATTCATATTCGTATTCCTTCCGGCATTTCACATTCAATTGTTCTCACATTTCATATTTATTCTGGCATTTCACATTCAACTGTTCTCACATTTCATATTCAACATACAAATCAGACAAACACATATAATTGAGTTTACACATCTGGGTTAACTCACAGTACCCTCAGATAAGCTATTGCCTTGATGATCTGAAAATGTTTGGATGTTAACGATCAACTTGTGTATCTATCTTCATGCAATACACACATATTTCACACATCATTAAGTTATCAATCATATGATTATTCAATCATTGACATGTATATATATCATGTTTCAATGCATGCTCAATTGACCTTCCGAGTATGTATTAATATACAAAAATTTTGATTGTACTTATAAGATTTCAGATCATTCAAACTTTATAGCTTATATATTACCATTTTGCAATTAGGTTTATATGTTAAGTAAGCTTAATTTATTCCCATTTTTTCTAGATTCAAAAGAAAACTCTTTCATATCAAATTCAAACACCTTTATAATAGTCCATTAATTATACCTCAATTCCTCATCAATTTCATCTCAATTTCTAACTCAAAATCATTCATTTAATAGCTCATAAACTATTGTTTTTCATGCATGCTAAACAGAACATAAACTACCATTCATGCATCATTTTCCTAGCACACATTTAACACCAATAATTCAATCAATCAATCCCCAATTCAGCCATCATTAAGATTTATTAACATACATCACAAGAGATCAGTATTTCACTTACTTGATCAACTCAATTGCCTCCTCAATTATCAAGCTAGCCTATCCTTCCATGCATGCAAGATCATCTCAAATACAAGGTGATAATGGACAATACTTAGGTAGAAGTTGAAAGCTGTGAGGGAGAAGTGAGTTATCGGTGGTGAGAGCAATGAATCACATCAGAAACAATGAAGGAGATATTTTTGCATTAGTTTACATTATTAATTGCAAGGTGTCTAAGTAATACAATGACACTTGTTATGTTTGTATGTAAGCCACTTGTCCTCACCTTATCATGCCAGATGTCACCATGATCCTAGGCCATTTGTCACTCAATTCTACTGCCATTTGTCACTTATTTCATAAGTCTAGTCATCCTAATCTTCCACATGTCAACTTGTCTTACCACTTGACATTTTTCCTATATTAGATATACATATTAATTCATCAATCTCTATTGTAAGAATTAATTCCAAGTTACTAATTATAATCCCTCAATTCTTGTCATTAGGAAACCAAAGTACAAGACACTGGAAATGCACATTCATTTTAGTTTCATACCCCAAAATATGTCAATTGAGTACAATTTGTCTAACTCATAATTCTTGTGTGTATCATAATACTATGCATATGAATGCAATCATAAAATCATGTCATAAATGTACCAAATTCATACTATATGATGCCATAATACTATGTATATGAATGCAATCATAAAATCATGTCATAAATGTACCAAATTCATTCTATATAACGCCACTCATGTGACTCAATAGTCTAACACTTTAAATCCTTTAACAATTTAAGAGACAGGATACTACAAAAGATGCCTATTATGCCATTTGAGAACTTTGGTTTTGATGCTTTCCAAAATAGGGATAAATAAGTTCAACGTATATGAGCTTGTGAAGAGTATCAAAAGAGTGAAATTAAGGTTGAAATATAACCATTAATTTAGCAGTGTAATGACCTTTTCCAAGACATAAAAAGCATAAATACTTAAGGATGACAAAGTAAAAGTTGCTAGTCCTTTTGACATCAAATCTCTAGGTCACTCACCCCAAAACCTCTCTTCTCCATCGCCCTCCCAAATTGGGGCACCTCACATCTTTAGAAATGCTTCTTCCTCCACGAAACGGGTTCTTGATGAAGACACCTACTTTGCGGCCATCAAGAAGAATGTCGAGTGCATCTTCTTCCTAGACATCTCCATGCTTCGAGACCATCTTGATTAGCTTCCAACCATTAAATTTGGTGATCCAATTCAAATTTAGGATGCCCAGTTGAAGATCATTGAGTGTAATGGTGGGTTTGAGGTTTGCTGTGATTGTGAATTCCGGACAGAAAGTCCGATGATTGTGTACTAGGGAGTTGGTTATAGAAGTGCTATTTGTATGTGAATTTACGACCTATGTGCCTATGATGTGACTAATTGGGATACATGTGATTAATTGTGATACATAAATGTTGATTGTGTCATTCA
>JANIJH010270698.1:0-20524 GCA_024520975.1 Erythroxylum areolatum
AATATATTGTATTTGATTTGCTTTAGTTCGATTAAAGATGAAAATAAGAAAGAAAGGAAAAAAAAGAAGAAAAAAAAATTATACCGAATTTTCGGATATGGATAGTCTAGGTTATCCAACGCGAATGTGTTTCTGTATTCTTGATTGTTCTCGGATGTCGACTCCGTTTGTTAAGTATCGATTCCGCTTCGCTTCGTTTTGCTTTGGTACTTTCGTTTTTCGTTTCGCTTCATCTATTGCTTTGTTTCCGATTCGAAATTTCGATGCGAAATTTCAGTTTCCTTTCACTTTCGTTTTCCTTCGCTTTTCGTTTTCCGGTTGGGATCCAGCTCCCGGATCGGGTCCCAACAAAAATGACCTAAGAGAGAGGAAAAGTTGAAAGACAAGGGACTAGACTTCAAGGAGACGCCCAAAAGGTCGAATGTAGGGTCTGACCTTAAAGGTACACCTAACACCCAATCTTCTTTTAGTAAGCATTCTAGCATTAAATGTTTTAGGCGTCTGAGTACTGGTCATATTGCATCTCAATGTCCAAATAAGAAAGTCATGATTATGAGGGATAATGGGATGATTGATTTAGAGGATAGTGCTAGTGAATTTGAGCTTGTTGTTGATAATAATTTTGAGGATAATAGTTGCTTTGAGAAAGCTATTACAGGGAAAGCACTAGTAGTTAGGAGGATATTGTGTGCTAGGGCCACAGATGAGGTTGTAGATCAGAGAGAGAATTTTTTCCATTCGAGTTGTTTAGTTGGTAGGAAAGTATGCAATTTGATCATTGACGGGGGTAGTTGCACTAATGCAGCTAGTTGGACTATGGTACGAAAAATGGGGTTGACATGCTGGAAACATCCGGAGCCATACAATTTACAATGGTTCAATGATAGTGCTGGTGTGAAGGTGACTAGGCAGGTTGTAGTTCCATTTTCAGTAGGAAGATATGAGGAGAAGGTATTATGTGATGTGGTACCAATGGAGGCTGGTCATATGTTACTTGGGAGACCTTGACAGTTTAACAGGAGGGTAGCATATGATGGTTATACCAATAAGTTTAAGGGTAGGAATTTCATTCTATTACCTTTATCACCTCATGAATTGTACTTGGACCAGATAAAAGCAAGTAAAAGTGAGGAGCGTTTGGGTTGTGAGAACAAAAAAAGTGAAGAGAGAAAAGACACCCAAAAGAAAAATGAGTTTGGCCCAATGGTGAGTGGCTACACAAGTGAGAAAAAGAAGTGAGATGTGCAAGAGAGAAGAGCTCAGAAAGAGAAAAGAAAGAGAAAAAAATGAGCTTGTTTGCTAAGAGAAAAGACTTGAGGAGAGTAACAGGAGAGAAAAGAGCATTAGTAGTGGTGAGATACAGAGAGTGTTTAGTTTCTGACACTAACCCTCTTGATGTTTTGCCTAATGTTTTTGTTTCTCTTTTGCAGGATTATTCAGATGTTTTTCCTGAGTAGATGCCTAAGGGATTGCCACCCTTGAGAGACATCGAGCACTAGATTGATTTTATGCCCAGAGCTAAAATTCCAAACCGCCTAGCTTATAGGAGTAATCTTGAGGAGACAAAGGAGCTTTAAAAGCTGGTGGATGAATTACTAGAAAAGGACATGTGAGGGAGAGCTTGAGCCCTTGTGCGGTGCCTGTGTTGCTAGTGCCTAAGAAAGATGGAACTTGGAGAATGTGTATGGACTACAGAGCTATTAACAAATCACTATAAAGTATCGCTACCCTATCCCTAGATTAGATGATATACTTGATGAATTACACGGTGCATGTATCTTTACAAAAATTGACTTAAAAAGTAGATACCACCATATTAGAATGAAACCAGGAGATGAATGGAAAACTGCTTTCAAAATTAAATATGGGTTGTATGAGTGGTTAGTCATGTCATTTGGTTTAACTAATACACTCAACACTTTTATAAGGTTGATCTTGGAAAATTTGTGATTGTTTACTTCGATGATATCTTGATTTATAGCACTAATCTTGATGAGCATGTCATGCATGTGAAGTGTGTCTTGGAGGTGTTGAGACAGGAGAAATTGTATGCGAATCTTAAGAAGTGTACATTTTGCATTGATAGGCTAGTATTTTTAGGGTTTGTGATTAGTTCTTAAGGTATTGAGATTGATAGTAAGAAGGTGAAGGCTATTCGAAACTGGCCAATACCTAAGAGTGTGAGTGAGGTGAGGAGTTTTTATAGGCTTGCTAGTTTTCATAGGAGGTTTGTGAAAGATTTCTCTACTATTGCTGCTCCTTTGACTGAAATAGTCAAGAAGGAGAAAGAGTTTGCATAGGGTGAGGAACAAGAGCATACATTTGCATTGTTGAAGGAAAAATTATATTATGCTCTTATTTTGTATTTGCCTAATTTTGATAGGTGCTGTGCTTTTTTAGGAAAACAAAACAGTAGTATATTTCAGTGAGAAGCTGAGTGGTGCACAACTCAACTATCTGACCTATGACAAGGAGCTTTATGCTATGGTGAGAGCATTTGGAGGTGTGGAGACATTACTTTCAACCCAGAGAGTTTGTCATTCAGACATATCATGAGTCCCTAAAGCACTTGAAGGGACAGGATAAGCTAAGCAAGAGACATGCCACTTGGGTGGAGTTTCTGGAGACATTTCCGTATGTACTACATTGCAAGTAAGGGAAGGAAAATGTGGTAGCTAATGCTTTATCTAGGAGGTATTCTTTAATTTATACTCTTAGTTCTAAATCATTAGGATTTGAGCAGCTTAAGTACATGTATACTTCTGATGATGATTTTGCTAATGTGTATGTTGTTTGTGAGCATGTTGCATTCCATAAATTTTATAAGCATGATGGATATTTGTATCGTGGTAATCAGCTGTGTGTACCTAATTGTTCTTTGCGTGCTTTGTTTGTGTATGAGGCCCATAGTGGTAGTTTGAAGGATCATTTTGGGGTTACTAAAACTTTGGATATTTTGCATGAACATTTCTATTGGCCTGATATGCACAAGGATGTTGAGTGTGTATGTTCCATATGCATTGCATGTAGACAAGCAAAATCTACTGTTAAACCCCATAAATTGTATACCCCTTTACCTGTGCCTACAGAACCTTGGGTTGATATTTCTATGGATTTTATTTTAGGACTGCCTAGAACAAAGAAAGGGTATGATAGCATCTTTGTTATTGTTGATCGATTTAGTAAGATGACGCATTTTATTGCATGTCATAAGATTGATGTTGTTATGCATGTTGCTGATTTATTCTTTAAGGATATTGTTAGATTGCATGGTATTCCTAGGTCTATTGTTTTGGATAGAGAAGTTAAATTTTTTAGCCATTTTTGGCTTATTCTACCAGGAAAAGTTAGGTACTAAATTGCTTTATTCTACTACTTGTCATCTACATATAGATGGACAGACTGAGGTTGTTAATAGAACCTTAGGTACCTTATTGCGTATTGTAGTTGATAAAATTTGGAAACTTGGGGTGATTATTTGTCATTTATTGAGTTTGCATATAATAGATGTGTGCATTCTACCACAGGTTGTTCACCTTTTGAGCTTGTATACGGTTTTAATCCTTTGACTGTCTTAGATTTGGTGTCTTTACCTTTGCATGAGTTGTCTAGTACAGATAGCAAGAGGAAAGTCGAGTTAGTTAGGAACTTGCATGCGAAGGCGAGACAGCACATTGAGCATAGAAATAAGGTGTATGGGAAGCAAGCCAACAAGGGGCAGAAGTTAGTGACTTCTAAACCTGGTAATTGGGTTTGGTGCATCTGAGGAAGGAGAGGTTTCCAACCCAGCGGAAATCCAAGCTGGATCCTAGGGATGATGATCCGTTCCAGGTGTTGGAGAAGATAAATGACAACACCTACAAGATTGACCTACTAGGTGAGTATTATGTTTCTGCAACTTTTAATATTACATATCTTTCTCATTTTGATATGGATTCAGATTCGAGGACGAATCTTTTTGAGGAGGGAGGGACTGATGTGAGCAGGAGCAAGGATCACCATGGAGATGGCGTGGGTAATGGGGGCGAGCTTGTCATTCCAGTTGGACCTATGTCAAAAGCTAGGATTGAGAGACTCAAGGAGGCTCTCTATGTGCATGTGGGCCAATTTGTGGAGAGGATGGAGTGCACCAAACCTATTGGAGGAGAGCTATCTGAATCACAACCCAAATTGATTCATTTATCTCAAATCCTTGGATTGGACTCACTTGAGACTTGAAGACCATTGTATTGGGCTGCACATCATCACTTAAGCCCAAGAGGAGAGGCGCCCTTATGATCAGACTTGGGAGCGTGTTGGACCAGGCCTAGGCATGTTTTTATTATTTTATTTTGGACTTGTTTTAAGTTATATTTATTTTGGGCTTCCATGTATTATTTAGCCCAAGTCTTTTATTATTTGACCTAGATATAAATACCTTCTTTAGGGTTAGGAAAAGACAACTTGGATCATATTATTTCTTGTGTGCTGTCGGCCATATTGAGAGAAGAAACCCCTCTTGTTCTTTTCAACTTAGGAATTAAACATTACTTATCAACTGAATCAGATTGTGACATGATTTTGATCCTAAACAGCTTTCTTAATTTGTTCTTTACTCGTTATCTAGGTTACTCGAGACAAGTTTTTCGTGAGGTCTAGTAGGTAAATTTGAAACTACCCTACGTATCATATTTAATTTTAGTTAATTCGAATCTACCTTCTTCTTATTTCTTTGAATCCGAATTTTTCAATCCTTCAATTCTGTGCGCGCGTTATGTTCCCTCTTACAGAAGTAGGTTTCACTTATGAATGCCCTCAAGCCAATTTTCATATCATTTTTGAAGTGGACAATGGATAAGTAACATTTGTTTGAATCCCTCATCTTTTTTCATGGATGAGCCCTTCTACAATGAATCGTATTTATGCCCTTAAGAAATATAATTTTGATCACATGTGAGCCAACATAAACAATTAACTTCTCTAATTTTTCGGTTACTTTGCTCTATTATGACGTTTTTAACAGTGTAAACGTTTTAGTAAAATTCATTGTCAGAGGAAACTAAATTTTCCTCGAGTTTATAGTGGAATTAACCTAATGAATCCGCTGACAGTGAATGTAGAATTATTGAAACAAGAAAGGATCACGAAATAAATCATCCTAATGTTATGTTGGTTTATCATGCGGCTTCTATAGGAGAAGTTAAATTGTACTAGAGTTGCCTTTTATAACTTAGGCGAGAATGGAGAAGGCAAGAAAAACAAAGAAGCATTGAAACATAAATCATACTCTTTCCTAAACATAAAGCATATAATTTGTAATGCTTTCTGGTGTACGGAAAGCAAAATTGGCGCTGACCATATGATACATCAGAACCAATTTTTTAAATAAGCATTAAGGTCAACCCCAGATGAAACAATCAATGTAGAAGAAAAAATTATACCTTCTTAGAAACTTATCGTGCCAAAACAAGTTGGATTAACTAAAACCAGTTCTCCTTCAAGTTAAATGAAAAAAGAAAGTCATTTATTTGATACATTCCTATGAATAATTGACTTAACTGAGAGAACATGAAGTACCGTGGCAACTATGTTACTTTGTCGATCAACTGGGCTGAATTTTGTCCATCTAGTATAAAGCATAAACTTATAACACGATAAACAAAAATGAGCACAAAATGTCACAGAGATCAATGGCAAAATTTTTGGAATTGCTAAGCTCCACAATAGGTACAAGCATTTCAGATGAACAATTCCCATACTGTTTTCATCATCTCAATACTGGTTAAACATTGAATTGAGTTACGGACACATTGTTGTTATTAAACAACTAGCAAAAAGATCTCAAGCGGGCTAGAACTAGATTAATTTACTAATACAGGTATGACCTACCTGGATTTGTTCCAAGCTATGTCACTGGTAATGGCGGCCTCCAGTATTACCGTAAGCATTGCCCTTCGGGTATGAAATCCTTCCCTCGGCTGCCAAGATCCTTCCACCTCCAGCAAATTGAGTTCGGCCCCTGTAGGACTCGAAGCTGATTAGTGGCATAAGCCTGAGGTCCATCATCAGCAACACCCACAACTGTTGCACCACCATACCTATGAGCATCAGGCATACCGGTGGTTGAGTAGTGGTTCAATCCAGCTTGCTGGTACTGACTTAACCTGGTCTGTGATTCCTTACGTAGAAACTCTTCTCTTCTATTTCCTTGTTGAACACGAAGTGCAAACAGCTTCTCATGGTATCCTGTATTTATCTGAATTATTTTCTGAAGCAGCAAAAGAGAATTGGTTATCATATTGGACCAACAATTGCAGATCCTCTCTCCAAGTTGCATAACGGAAAACCAATCGTATCACATTGTTTAGTACACTGTAGCAAAGAGTTTAAAAACATAAAAGACAAAAACCAATTAGATATAGATGGAGAAAATATCCCAAACAAAATTACACTAGAAAATATCCATTTAAACCATATAAAAAGTTCTTTCGAAGCAAAGCTTATAGACAAATAAGACCTAAGAAAAACTATTGCCCTCAAGGCAAGAAAACCTATAAATATTGGCTATGTAAAGAAGGACATTACACAAATGAATGCCTAAAAAGAAATTAGAATAAATATAAAGAAAGAATTAATATTTTAAATTCAGCATTAAAATATAATTTAGAACCAATAGAATCGGAATATGAAACAGATTCAACAATTTCTTCATTATATCAATATGAATCCTAAAATTTAGAATCAACAAACGAATCCGAGTACAATTATTATTCAAGTGATTATTCAAAATAAAAAACTTAATGCCTATATAGATACAGGAGCTACTATTTTTAATGCTTCCATCTGCTATTCTAATCTATAAGGGTTTGCTTAATTTTTTTTCCAATTGTTTAAATCAACATGATATGTAAGTTACTATAACAATATTATTATAGAAGACTATACTTTTACAGTACCATCAATATATTAATAAGAATCAGGATTACTTTTAATATTAGGAAATAACTTTCTTAAATTATATAATCCTTTTTGTTACTATCTACATTATGTTACTTTAAAAACACCAATAATAAACTCATTAAATAAAAAATCCATTATCCTTAAAATTCCCATCTACCATACAACTCATTATAAAAAATTAAAACTTATAACTGAAAAATAAAATCAATTACAATTTTATCTTCTTAATAATTTAACTCTACGAACAAAATTAGAAACACTAATTGAAAGGGTTTGTAGCAAAAATCCATTAGATCCTTTAAAAAATACAAATAATCAATTAATTGAAATTAAACTAAAAGACCCTTTAAAAGAAGTAAATATTCAAAATAATATTCCCTATACACAACAAGATATACAAGAGTTTATTACTGGATGTTTTGAATTATTAGACAAACACTTAATATCCCCAAGCACAAGTAAACATTCTGTACCAGTTTTTTTATGTAAATAATCATTCAGAATGAAAACAAGGGAAAAAGATGAATGGTAATTAATTATAAGGAATTAAACAAAGAAAAAATAGGAGATACCTATAAATTACCCAGGAAAGATTATATTATCAACAAATTAAAAGGACATAATTGATTTACTACATTAGATACAAAATTTGGATACTGGCAATTAAGGTTACATGAAAATACAAAACCTTTAATTATTTTTACTTGTCCACCTCAAAAACACTATCAGTGGAATGTATTACCATGTGGACAAAAACAAGCCTCAGGAATTTATCAACGATTTATGGATAATAATTTAGAAGGATTAGAAGAATTTACATTAGCATATATAGACAACATAATTATATTTTCTAATAAATCTAGAGATGATCATTTATAGAAAGTTAAACAAGTTCTAATCAAATGCCAAAAACAAGGATTAATTATAAGTAAAAAGAAAATTAAATTAGCCCTATAAAATATAGAATATCTAGGTATAGACTTTCATAATGGCTTCCTTAAATTACAACTTAATATTCTTGAAAATTTTCATAATTTTCCTAACATTTTGAGAAAATGTTAAAGAAGTTCTAAAAAATTTAGGACTATTAAATTATATATTCGATCAAGGATTTTTAAAAAATCTAACCACAGAAAGAAAACAATTACAATTAAAATATAGTCCAAAACATTAATGGACTTAGACAGAAAGTGATACACAAGCAGTACAATCTTTAAAAAATCTTTGTGAGGATTTACCAGCATTATATGATTATAATGCTAAGGACAAATTAATTGTACAAATTAATGCAAGTATAGATACATGGGTAGGCTACCTTTTGGCACAACCTCCCAATTTAAGGAAACATCTTTTATGTAAATATATCAATGGGACTTTTAATCCCACTGAAAGTAAATACCCTATTCCTAAAAAGGAGACACTTACATGCATAAAAACTTTGAGAAAATGGAAGGTCGACTTATTACCCATCGAATTTTATATTCAGACTTATTCAAAATATCTATGTAGATTCACAAAATATAATATTAAAACAAATTATAATCAAGGTCGTTTAATTAGATGACAACTCAAATTAAGTCAATATAATTTTCATATTAATTATATAAAATCCTCCACTAACAGCCTTGCAGATATACTTACTCGAGAATGGAAGCCGCTATATTAAGTCTCAAGGATTCACTCAAAAAGAAAGAAGCAAAGTTAGTAGACATGCAACAACAAGTTGGAATTATTACCAAGGAAATAAATCAGTTGAGAACCACTATCACTCTCTTAGAAAAACAACTTTCCCCAGAATCTATATCTAGTATCCCACCAAATATCCAACCCATTACACCTCAACAACTCACTCAAAACACTAATCCAATACCAAGCCCATTACCCAACACTATTGCATCCAGCCCACAGAAAAAAGAAGACCACAAAGAATCTAAAGTATATGTTATTTTTAATGGACATTTGGCTAGGATATATGACGAATGGTAAAACTACCATTCATATCAACAACAAACCCTCAATTATTCATCGAAGTTATATAGATCAAATTGAAGCAGAAAAAGCTCTTGCTAAATTTCGAGAACCATCGTTAAGACCCTAATACAAACAAGTACTTGAAAAACAACCATCTCCATGCAAAATGAAAACCTTGGGTAAGCAAGCCAACTTGGATAAAATCAATGCAGTCCCTACCAGAGCACTTAAAGAAGAAATGAGGAAAATCACATTAGAAATTTTTTATGACTGCTTTCAAGCCCTCGATGAGTGGAAGGAAGATCAGAAAATCTTTCAATATTATCCTCAGAATAGAGGACGATATGGACCCAAAGCAATTATATTTCCTGAAATAGATCCACTTACAACTTATCTATTTTTCCAAAGTGGATTGATAGACACCATTTACCTAACCAATCTACACACCTCTCAGAATTTCCTGCTTGATTCATCTTGGCAGTTAAAAATTATAAAGAACGTATTGCCAAGGACTGAGAAATATTCCTCAAAGTCTTCAACAGTTACCCAATTTTTAAAGAAGCCAAAAGCATAAAAGAATCATAAGTTCTCATGACTAGAATCGCCTACCTCCAAATTGGAATTAGTAATGGTATCTATCCACCCATTGATACTGCCCCAAATCATGAATTTAACTGGGATCTAGTCAACCAATTCAACCTACACTACTTCGAAGGAGTTTATCGACAATGTTTAAAAGCCAACCTTGAATCCTTAGTAAAGATAAACTATCGAGGAGCCAACATGATTATGACATCTACATATAAATTGCCAATAGCTTCAGACTCCCTTAAGATAATCAAACAGTTTGAAGAAAGTTTTGCTACAATCTCTGGATCATTCATTGACTTCTCAGCTCAATGGAAACAAGCCCTTTGTCAGTAACTACACTAGTACACACAACACAAATGCCCAAATTGCCCATCATCATAAAAAACAGACAAAGAAGATAGTGCTTCAGAGGACATCATTATTGAAGACTAAAATGTAGGTCATATGTTAGGCCCTCCTCTATAATTATTTAGGCCATTTGTCGGCCACCTAGCTAGAAACTTTTTCTTTTTTCTTTTTGCTTTTAATTTTCTTGTTTTGGATGATAGCTTCATCTTTTGTCTATATAATGTAACAACCTGAGCGTTGCTCAGCTATGAAAAAAAAACACTTAAGATTACATATCCTTTCTCTCAAATTCCTACTCTAGTCTGTAGATATTGGCGATCAAAAGGAAAAGAGAAATAAAGGTATGTTCTCTTTAGTTTTTATGTTTTCATCAATAATTATCTATTCTTCTTTAATCATTTCATATTATCTGCGACCTATCTTTTTATCTACAAATGTCATTTATTTAAATAAGAAAACTAAATTGAAGGATTTTCTTACTACATGTTTACGCTATGGTTTTAGAAATATTCTTATGAAATATCTTATAGATAAAATTCATTAATTATGCCTATTTGTCCTATTTGTAGATCTATTCACTTATTCATCATACATACCGAAACAAAAATAAAAGTTAGCCAACAATGTATCAAAACATTTACTCAGACTTATAGTTTCTTTATATCTATAAATGCTTATGAAAATACTCTTTCAACTTTTCAAAATATTATTCATAATCATACAGTTATATAATCAAGAGAAAAATGAAATTAAACAACTCTACCAACGTTTTCAAGAACATTATCAAACACATATATAAATAACTATTGTAATATCTTTAACTAAATAAATAATGACATTTTATATTTTGAAAGTTTAGTCTCTTAGTATCAAATAGAAAAAGATTATTATGAAAACAGATATTATTATTTACAATTTTTTATCACTAATAAAACTGGAATAAGACCTATTAAAGAAAAACTAGACACAGCTACTAATCTCTATAATTCCTATAAATAAGAATTATTGATTATAAAAAATCGATTAACAGAACATAACCAACTTTTTCATTAATATGATAGAGAGTAATACAGATAATATTTTACATATCGATAATTTAGAATTAACTTAATCAACTAGTGTTTTTCATATAAATACCTTATTATCTAATGAAAAACAAACACAAATTGCTAAAACACATTTAAACCTAAAAGCTGGCCAAGATATTACTTCTCATCCTATTAAAAATTTAATAAATTGCAAAAATATAATTTATTATGGAAAATTAATTCATGAAACACCTATTATATGATCATTTACAAAAAGTTAAACAAGTTCTAATCAAATGATAAAAATAAGGATTAATTCTAAGTAAAAAGAAAATTAAATTAGCTCAACAAATTATAGAATATCTAGGTATAGAATTTCATAATGGCTTCCTTAAATTACAACCTGATAACGTATACTTTGGATTCTTTGTGGTCTTTTTTTTCTTCTGTAGGTTGGATGCAATAGTGTTAGGTAATGGGATTGGTATTGGATTAGTGTTTTGAGTGAGTTGTTGAGATGTAATAGGTTGGATATTTGGTGGGATACTAGATATAGATTCTGGGGAAAATTGTTTTTCTAAGAGAGTGATAGTGGTTCTCAACTGATTTATCTACTTGGTAATAATTCCAACTTGTTGCATGTCTACTAACTCTGCTTCTTTCTTTTTGAGTGAATCCTTGAGACTTAATATAAAGACTTCCATTCTCGAGTAAGTATATCTGTAGGGCTATTAGTGGAGGATTTTATATAATTAATATGAAAATTATATTAACTTAATTCGAGTTGCCATCTCATTAAACGGCCTTGATTATAATTTTTTTAATATTATATTTTGTGAATCCACATAGATATTTTGAATCAGTCTGAATATAAAATTCGATGGGTGATAAGTCGACCTTCCATTTTCTCAAAGTTTTTATACATGTAAGTGTCTCCTTTTCAAGAATAGGGTATTTACTTTCAGTGGGATTAAAAGTCCCATTGATATATTTACATAAAAGATGTTTTTTTGAATTGGGTGGTTGTGCTAAAAGGCATCATAGATATTTTGAATTAGTCTGAATATAAAATTCGATGGGTAATAAGTTGACCTTCCATTTTCTCAAAGTTTTTATACATACAAGTGTCTCCTTTTCATGAATAGGTCCAAGTCCATTGATGTTTTGGACTACATTTTAATTGTAATTGTTTTCTTTCTGTGGCTAGATTTTTAAAAAATCCTTGATCGGATATATAATTTAATAGTCCTAAAAATTTTTGAACTTCTTTAACATTTTTTAAAATGTTAGGAAAATTATGTAATTTTTCAAGAATATTAGGTTGTAAATTAAGGAAGCCATTATGAAATTCTAAAGAAGAAGGTCATTACGCAAAAGAATACCCAAAAAGAAATCAAAATAAATACCCAAAAAGAAATCAAAATAAATATAAAGAAAAATTATTATTTTAAATCCAACATTAAAATATAATTTAGAACCAATAGAATCGAGGAAAAAGACTAATGGTAATTAATTATAAGGAATTAAACAAAGCAACAATAGGAGATGCCTATAAATTACCCAGGAAAGATTATATTATCAACAAATTAAAGGGACATAATTGGTTTACTACCTTAGATGCAAACTCTTTAGTTTTTATGTTTTCATCAATAATTATCTATCCTTCTTTAATAATTTTATATTATCTGCAACCTATCATAATATTTTTATCTACAAGTGTCATTTATTTAAATAAGAAAATTAAATTGAAGGATTTTCTTACTACAGGTTTATGCTGAGGAAAATCACGTTAGAAATTTTTTATGACTATTTTCAAGCCCTCAATGAGTGGAAGGAAGATCATAAAATCTTTCAATATTATCCTCAGAAATCATCTTTTATGTAAATATATCAATGGGACTTTTAATCCCACTGAAAGTAAATACCCTATTCATGAAAAAGAGACACTTACATGTATAAAAACTTTGAGAAAATGGAAGGTCGACTTATTACCCATCAAATTTTATATTCAGACTGATTCAAAATAACGTATACTTTGAATTCTTTTTTGTCTTCTTTTTTCTATGGGCTGGATGCAATAGTGTTGGATAATGGGCTTGGTATTGGATTAGTGACTTGAGTGAGTTGTTGAGGTGTAATGGGTTGAATATTTGGTGGGATACTAGATATAGATTCTGGGGAAGGTTGCTTTTCTAAGAGAGTGAATAAATTAATTGTACAAATTGATGTAAGTAAAGATACATGGGCAGGCTGCCTTTTGGCACAACCACCCAATTCAAGGAAATATCTTCGAAGAAAAGCTTATAGACAAATAAAAACTAAGAAAACTATTGCCCTCAAGGCAAGAAAACCTGTAAATGCTGGCTATTTAAAGAAGAAGGCCATTACACAAATGAATGCCCAAAAATCCTAATATTAAAGGTAATCCTGATTCTTGTTGATATATTGATGGTACTGTAAAAGTATAGTCTTCTATAATAATATTATTATAGTAAATTACTAAACATATTTATTTAATGCTTCCATAATCAGAAAGATTAGAAAAACCTATTTGATTCACTGAACTAGGCATAGATTTAGAAAAATCTATTAGAATTACTGAACCAAAAATTTTATCTGAAAATGAAGAATTCAATTAAAAACAACAATTAGGAAAAGAAGATATTTCATAAGAATATTTCTAAAACCATAGCGTAAACATGTAGTAAGAAAATCCTTCAATTCATTCTTCTTATTTAAATAAATGACACTTGTAGAGAATTTATTGCTGGTAATTCTCTTAGATTTGTTCTTAAATTAATACCAACTTTTGCTACATCATTAAATAATTGGTCCATATAAATTTTATCTATATTCTTGAATTCAATACTATGATGTCTACTAACTCTACTTCTTTCTTTTTGAGTGAATCTTTGAGACTTAATATAGCGGCTTCCATTCTCGAGTAAGTATATTTGCAGGCTGTTAGTGAAAATCCATTAGTTCCTTTAAAAAATACAAATAATCAATTAATTGAATTTAAACTAAAAGACCCTTTAAAAGAAGTAAATATTAAAAATAATATTCCTTATACACAACAAGATGTATAAGAGTTTGTTACTGAATGTCCTGAGTTATTAAACAAACACTTAATATCCCCAAGTACAAGTAAACATTATTATTTTGTTTTGTTAAAAATAATTCTCCAACAGTTTTATTGATTGGATAAGGTAATTTTTGAATAAATATTTGTATGTACATTTCTTATTCGGTTCTTGTTAATTTATAATAATATTTTTCAAGTTCAAAAAATATTCTTTAAGACAATAGATATCACATATTCACATATTGTTTAAAGGCCAAAGGTCGTTTTTCCTTTCTTCATTTTCTATTTCTTGTTTATAAGAAGTTATTTCTTTCCCAATAAATTCCTTATAAATTTCAATATATCAACAAGAATCAGGATTGCTTTTAGTATTAGGAAATAACTTTCTTAAATTATATAATCCTTTTTTTTAATATCTACATTATATTACTTTAGAAACACCAATAATAAACTCATTAAATCAAAAATCCATTATCCTTAAAATTCCCATCTACCATACTACTTATTATAAAAAATTAAAACTTATAATTGAAAAAATAAATCAATTACAATTTTATCTTCTTAATAATTTAACTCTACGAACAGAAGTAGAAACACTAATTGAAAGGGTATGTAGAGAAAATCCATAAGATCCTTTAAAAAATACAAATAATCAATTAATTGAAATTAAACTAAAAGACCCTTTAAAAGAAGAAAATATTAAAAATAATATTCCCTATGCACAACAAGATTTACAAGAGTTTATTACTGAATTTTCTAAATTATTAGACAAACACTTAATATCCCTAAGTACAAGTAAATATTATGCACCATTTTGTTACCCAAAACTCTAGTTGAAGGTAAGGCGATACCAAATGACTTAAGCAATCACCATGCTCCGCTTGCGTATACTCTGATGACACAAGCGGGTTCCATTCCCATATTGATTGATTTGGGATTCAAACTTGCGATGTGGGGTGACCTAAACTGTAGCTTGGTAGCTCTAATAACACTGACCAATTTTGATTGGGTTGATTCTACTTCTTTTATTGTACATATTATTTCTAATGTTCTATTGAGCTTTTTATTTATAGTATCTAATATTTTTATTGTGGTTTCATATTTTTTCTATTATTTTATGATTTTGAATTGCTGGAATAATGTATGTGATTATTCCTTTTAATTTATTTTCAATATTATTTGTTTATCGATTAATTCAGATAATTGTCTACTAATACCCATAAAGTATTTTTAAGATGTTCTCTTATTTCGTTGAGCTGATTCTTAATACTTATTATTTCTTTTCCTAATTGTTGTTTTTGATTGAATTCTTCATTTTCAGTTATAATATTTTGTTCAGTAATTCTAAAAGATTTTTCTAAATCTATGCCTGGTTTAGTGAATCGAATAAGTTTTTCTAATCTTACTGATTTTGATCGTAATGGAAATCTTTGTTTAATTATTTTGTTTTCAAACAACGATAATCGAGGAGCAGAGGGTTCTACATCAAATTGTTTAATAGGATAATTTATTGCTGGTAATTCTCTTAGAATTGTTCTTAAATTAATACCAACTTTTTCTACATCATTAAATAATTGATCCATTTAAATTTTATCTGTATTCTTGAATTCAATACTATAATGTGAATTTGTTAAAGCATAACTAATTTGATAAGTAATTGAAAAAGGATATTGTCCTATAGTCATTAAATTTTCTCCGTAGAATTTATATGCAATAGTTATTGTTTCATCTAAATTGTGTGATATTAAGGGAATTTCTAATTTTAAATGTGTATTAAATTTTATTTTTCCATAAGCCAAATTTCCATTCATTATACCAATTATCTGATCTTTTAAATCGATCATTCGTTCATCTATAATGGCCATTCTTATTGGTGAGTCTATGCCTTCTTGGAATGTACATTTTAATAAAATCTGAATAATAGATAGATGTATATATCCTATTTTATTTCTTTTTTCTTTGGGTATTTTTTTTTGTAATTGTTTATAAATTTGCTCTTGATCTATTAAACTAATACGAATATGTCCATTATATTGGTCTATTCTGATAGGTGTTTCATGAATTAATTTTCCATAATAAATTATATTTTTGCGATTTATTAAATTCTTAATAGGATGAGAAGTAATATCTTGGCCAGCTTTTAGGTTTAATTGTGTGTTAGCAATTTGTTTTTGTTTTTCATTGGATAATAAGGTATTATATGAAAAAGACCAGTTGATTCAGTTAATTCTAAATTATCAATATCTAAAATATTATATGTATTACTCTCTGTCATATTAATGAAAAAGTTAGTTATGTTCTGTTAATCGATTTTTTATAATTGATAATTCTTGTTTATAAGAATTATAGAGATTGGTAGCTGTGTCTATTTTTTCTTTAATAGGTCTTATTCCAGTTTTATTAGTGATAAAAAAATTGTAACTAATAATATCTGTTTTCATAATAATCTTTTTCTATTTGATACTGAGATACTAAACTTTCAAAATATAAATTGTCATTATTTATTTGATTACAAATATTACAATAGTTATTCATATATACGTTTGATAATGTTCTTGAAAACGTTGGTAGAGTTGTTTAATTTCATTTTTCTTTTGATTATATAACTGGGTATGATTATGAATAATATTTTGAAAAGTTGAAAGAGTATTTTTCAGAAGCATTTATAGATCTAAAGAAATTATAAGTCTGAGTAAATGTTTTGATACATTGTTGGCTAACTTTGATTTTTGTTTCGGTATGTATGATGAATAAGTGAATATATCTACAAATAGAACAAATAGGCATAATTAATGAAGTTTATCTATAAGATATTTCATAAGCATATTTCTAAAACCATAGCATAAACATGTAGTAAAAAAAATCCTTCAATTCAGTTTTCTTATTTAAATAAATGACATTTGTAGATAAAAATATTATGATAGGTTGCAGATAATATAAAATGATTAAAGAAGAATAGATAATTATTGATGAAAACATAACAACTAAAGAGAACATAACTTTATTTCTTGTTTCCTTTTGATCGCCAATATCTGCAGGCTGGAGCAGGAATTTGAGAGAAAGAATATGTAAACTTAAGCATTTATTTTTTTCAGAGCTGAGCAATGCTCAAGTTGTTACATTATATAGATAAAGGATGAAGCTATCGTCCAAAATAAGAAAAGTAAAATCAAGAAAATAAAAAGCAAAAGTTAACAAAAGCAAAAGATTCTAGCTAGGTGGCCTACAAATGGCCTACATAATTATAGAGGACGGCCTAACAGATGGCCTACATTTTAGTCTTCAATAATGATGTCCTCTGAAGCACTATCTTCTTTGTCTATTTTTATGATGATGAGAAATTTGGGCATTTGAGTTGTGTGTACTATTGTAGTTGCTGACAAAGGGCTTGTTTCCATTGAGCTGAGAGGTCGATGAATGATCCAAAGATTGTAACAAAACTTTCTTCAAACTGTTTGATTATTTGGACCGATTCTAGAGTTATTGGCAATTTATATGTTGATTTCATAATCATGTTGGCTCCTCGATAGTTTATCTTTACAAAGGATTCAGGGTTGACTTTTAAACATTGTTGATAAACTCCTTCGAAGCAATGTAGGTTGAATTGGTTGACTAGATCCCAGTTAAATTCATAATTTGGGGCAGTATCAATACATAACATTACTAATTCCAATTTGGAGGTAGGCGATTCTAGTCATGAGAACTTCTTATTCTTTTTATGCTTTCGACTTCCTTAAAAATTGGGTAATTATTGAAGACTTTAAGGAATATTTCTCAGTCCTTGGCAAAACATTCTTTATAATTTTTAACTGCCAAGATGAATCTAGCAGGAAATTCTGAGAGGGTGTGTAGATTAGTTAGGTAAATGGTATCTATCAATCCACTCTAGAAAAATAGATACGTTGTAAATGGATCTGCTTCGGAAAATATAATTGGTTTGGGTCCATATCATCCTCTGTTATTAGGATAATATTGACAGATCTTCTGATCGTCCTTCCAATCATTGAGGGCTTGAAAACATTCATAAAAAATTTCTGTAGTGATTTTCCTCATTTCTTCTTTAAGTGCTCTGGTGGGGACTGCATTGATTTTATCCATGTTGACTGGCTTAGCCAAGGTTTTCATTTTGGATGGAGATGGTTGTTTTTTAAGTACTTGTTTGTATTAGGGTCTTAACAATGGTTCTCAAAATTCAGCAAGAACTTTTTCTGCTTCAGTTCGATCTATATAACTTCAATAAATAATTGAGAGTTTGTTGTTGATATGAATGGCAGCTTTATGCCATTCGTCATATATCCTGCCCATAGGTGCATTAAAAATAATGTATACTTTGTATTCTCTGTGTCTTCTTTTTTCTGTGGGCTGTATGCAATAGCGTTGGGTAATGGGCTTGGTATTGGATTAGTGTTTTGAGTGAGTTGTTAAGGTGTAATGGGTTGGATATTTGGTGGGATACTAGATATAGATTCTGGGGAAGTTGTTTTTCTAAGAGAGTGATAGTGGTTCTCAACTAATTTATTTCCTTGGTAATAATTCCAACTTGTTGTTGCATGTCTACTAACTCTACTTCTTTCTTTTTGAGTGAATCATTGAGACTTAATATAGCTGCTTCCATTCTCGAGTAAATATATCTGCAAGGCTATTAGTGGAGGATTTTATATAATTAATATGAAAATTATATTGACTTAATTCGAGTTGCCATCTAATTAAGCGGCCTTGATTATAATTTGTTTTAATATTATAGTTTGTGAATCCACATAGATATTTTGAATCAGTCTAAATATAAATTTCGATGGGTAATAAGTCAACCTTCCATTTTCTCAAAGTTTTTATACATGCAAGTGTCTCCTTTTCATAAATAGGGTATTTACTTTCAGTGGGATTAAAAGTCCCATTGATATGTGCATAAAAGATGTTTCCTTGAATTAGGTGGTTGTGCCAAAAGGTAGCTTGCCCATGTATCTATACTTCCATCAATTTGTACAATTAATTTATCCTTAGCAATATAATTATATAATGCTGGTAAATCCTTACAAAGATTTTTTAAAGATTGTACTGCTTGTGTATCACTTTCTGTCCAAGTCCATTGATGTTTTGGACTACATTTTAATTGTAATTATTTTCTTTATGTGGATAGTTTTTTAAAAATCCTTGATCGGATATATAATTTAATAGTCCTAAAATCTTCTGAACTTCTTTAACATTTTTTCAAAATGTTAGGAAAATTATGTAATTTTTCAAGAATCTTACGTTGTAATTTAAGGAAGCCCTTATGAAATTCTATACCTAGACATTCTATATTTTGTTGAGCTAATTTAATTTTCTTTTTTGCTTAGAATTATTCCTTGTTTTTGGCATTTGATTAGAATTCGTTTAACTTTTTGTAAATGATCATCTCTAGATTTATTAGAAAATGTAATTATGTCATCTATATATGCTAATGTAAATTCTTCTAATCCTTCTAAATTATTATCAATAAATTGTTGATAAATTCCTGGGGCATGTTTTAGTCCAAATGGTAATACATTCCACTGATAGTGTTTTTGAGGTGGACAAGTAAAAGCAGTTAAAGGTTTTGTATTTTCATGTAGCCTTAATTGCCAGTATCCAAATTTTGTATCTAATGTAGTAAACCAATTATGTCCTTTTAATTTGTTGATAATATAATCTTTCTTGGGTAATTTATAGGCATCTCCTATTGTTGCTTTGTTTAATTCCTTATAATTAACTACCATTCATCTTTTTCCTTGTCTTTGTTCTGAATGATTATTTACATAAAAAGCTGGTGCAGAATGTTTACTTTTACTTGGGGATATTAAGTGTTTGTCTAATAATTTAGAACATTCAGTAATAAACTCTTGTACATCTTGTTGTGTATAGGGAATATTTTTTTAATATTTACTTCTTTTAAAGGGTCTTTTATTTTAATTTCAATTAATTGATTATTTGTATTTTTTAAAGGATCTAATGGATTTTTGCTACATACCCTTTCGCTTAGTGTTTCTAATTCTCTTTGTAGAGTTAAATTACTAAGAAGATAAAACTATAATTGATTTAATTTTTTAGTTATAAGTTTTAATTTTTTATAATAAGTTGTACGGTAGATGGGAATTTTAAGGATAATGGATTTTTTATTTAATGAGTTTATTATTGGTGTTTTTAAAGTAATATAATGTAGATATTGACAAAAAGGATTATATAATTTAAGAAAGTTATTGCCTAATATTAAAGGTAATCCTGATTCTTAATGATATATTGATGGTAATGTAAAATTATAGTCTTCTATAATAATATTATTATAGTAACTTACATACCATATTGATTTAGTGCTTCCATTTGCTATTCTAATCTGTAAGGGTTTGTTTAATATTTTCCAATTATTTAATAAGGTTTTGGAAGCTATACATGTTGGGCCCCGTTCCCGAAGCCCAAGATGTTAGACCTCGTTCCCCGAGCCCAACTATCCGGAGTCAAAAAGCATGAGTGGGTTTCCTTGTAGGGTTATTTCTATGAACCCTCACTTCCTTTCCATCAATCTTTTTGAATCCACTCCAAAAGCTGT
>JANIJH010273230.1:0-20471 GCA_024520975.1 Erythroxylum areolatum
CAACTCCCTTTTGAAGCCCATCGAACTCAAGCCATCGCTACATCTTCAAGAGGAATCGATGTTCTAGCCAAGCATAACGTCGGGAATCCTCACAATAGCAAGAGCTCTGATGTCACCCATGGCAGCAGCAACGATAGATGGTGAAGTTGACAGTGAAGGTAGTCAGAGTTGATCGATGAAAGTTGAGAGTGAGAGGATTTCTGTGGTGTTGGCCGAATTGTGTCTCCCTCTGTATTGTTGTTGAAAAGTCATCCCTTATGACCTAATTTGGCATGATTTAAATGTTGGGTCACGGGTCAGGTCGAAACAATGAGAGAGTTTTCCAATTTTAGTCTAGGTTTCTGACAGTTCACCGCAGCGATAGGAAAGTTGCGTCGCGGCGTACGCTTGTTGCTTCCTTCACCGCGATGAGATTTTCCTTTTATTCCACAGTGGACATCCTAAAGCTCACGTCCTCATGTTGACTCCATTTCAACCCATTGACTCCTTTTCCTTGAGAGGCTCCTACAATCAAAAATAGCAATTTTCAATATCAATTGTCCTTAGAAAAATTTATAATGCAATTACTATCAATGTGTAACAATTTTTACTATCAAATTGCATTAAATAAAAATGCATACTCAAGGATCAATTTAAGCACAAAATTAAGAATTAGGAGTCAAAAAGTGTAGTAAAGGCCATAAAAGTGTTGCCAATTTAAATAATAAACTTAGGCTCAATCAGTAACCTGGATCCATAATCAAAATTTGATGGAGTGTGGGGTTTGCCCTTCATCTTCAGGTGATTATAATTTTGTATATGATCAGAATGGATTTTTACAAAGTATCAATCTAGTGTTTGCATGTTGGAATTATTAATTGAAAATGTATTAGGGAAAATTCATTCAAATAAAGAGTTTATAGTGATATCATCACTTCTAGATGTTTTACGAAGATTGGTGATTAAACTGGCGCCAGTAGTTTTATGGACTAGCTATCCATGAAATCATAACACCAAGATGAGATCTTATGTGTTAGAGAAAAACAGAAGATCTAAAAGGAAAAATCAACATAAGGGCAAAACGATAATTTTACCCTTTATTGTGCAAATGACTATAATATGGTTCTTATTAGAGTTTGCAATTGGACATCTTATTTGAAACATGTGTTCTCATAATATTTAATAATTCTAGATTTCAACTAATTATCTTTAATGGAATGAATTTTAGTTAATAAACTGGAATTAATTCTAATGAGGGTAAATTAATTCTGAGCTTATTGAAGGTTGAATTAATAAGTCTAATTAGATTCCCTATTTGGCTTCTAGGAAGGTTATCAAGCAAAGTAAGAAAAACAAATAGAGGTTTTAAAGCCTTTGATTGAATGTTGGGCTTACGTTAATTAATTGTTAATTAGAAGTCGATATGAACATTTAGAAATAGGCTAAACTTTGGTTTAATTTAATTAATTAGATTAATTAAATTAAATCAAAGTTATTAAAGATAAAAGGAGGTGGATTTTTTATTTTAATGGGATAAATGTGTAGCTCCACATTTAACATTGGTTTGCTATATTTAAGATGGTTTTTAACATGCTTTATCATCATTAAATGGAGTAATAATCTTATCATTAAATGGTTTAAAGTTTATCGTTTAATGATAGCATGTAACCTTTTAGCATTCATCGAATCAAAGAAGAAAGAGATGCATTTGATGGACCATCTTCTTTCTTTCATCACAAAACCAAAAATGAGACTTATCATTTAGGTTATTGGTCTTTTCTTATAGCCATCTTAAAATAAATGCAAAGAGTCTCTTTTATTGGCTTCTTTATGACTGATTAACGAATGATGTGATGCATTGGATGCACTTCACTTCTTTCTTTGAGGGTTAACTGAAATTGAGAGAAAAAATACAAGGGATTGTTGAATTTTTATCTCTCTCTTATCTTGCATGTGCTAACCGAAAATTGCATGAGAGGTGTCTCATCTTTGGCTTCTTTCTTCTAAGCCAAAATCTCTTCAAGTTTTCTTCTCCTTTCCCAGGCTTACTTTAATTAATTATTAATTAGAAGTTCATATGAACATTTAGAAATGGGCTAGACTTTGGTTTAATTTAATTAATTAGATTAATTAAATTAAATCAAAGTTATTAAAGATAAAAGGTGTTGGATTTTCGATTTTAATAGGATAAATGTGCTACATGCTATCATTAAAAGACAACCATTAAACCATTTAATGGTAAGATTATTACTCCATTTAATGATAATAAAGCATGTTAAAAACAATCTTAAATATAGCAAACCAATGTTAAATATGTAGCTAATCTTATCATTAAATGGTTTAATGATTGTCTTTTAATAATAGCATGTAACCTTTTAGCATTCATTGGATTAATAAAGAAAGAAGTGCATTTTATGGACCATCTTTCTTCTTTCATCACAAAACCAAAAATAAGATGTATCATTTAGGTTATTGGTCTTTTCTTATAGCCATCTTAAAACAACTGAGAAGAGTCTCATTTATTGGTTTCTTTATAATTGATTAAGGAATGATGTGATGCATTGGACATAGTTCACTTCTTTCTTTGAGGCTTAACCGAAATTGAGAGAAAGAATACAAGGGGTTGTTGAATTTTTATCTCTCTCTCTCCTATCTTGTATGTGTTATCCAAAAATTGCATGAGAGGTGTCTCATCTTTGGCTTCTTTCTTCAAAGGCAAGATCTCTTCAAGTTTTCTTCTCTTTTCCCACCAAAGGGTCTTGTTAACCAAGTTGTCTAAGGAGAACAATTAGTAGATTGGTTGGTCAAGGATACAATACCTTGGAGTGGATACATTACTAATGATAGGATAACACAGTGAGGAGTTAAAGCTGTAACAAAGGAGTCGGTATAATTTCCATCTTTTTTATGCAAATTATTTTCCTTATATCATCTTATGTCTGGCTTGGCATGTTGATTTGGTTATCTTGCTTCTGCTAAAATTTGATTTCTAAAAAAGTTTTGAAATCTTCTGTTGTAGCCAAATTGTGCATGCTTTAGTTTTCGATCCAACAATTGGTATCAGTTCTTATGCATTATTTCGGTTCCTATATGTGATGCAAAAGTTGGCATTAATTTTTGCATGCTGCATATTTTTATGTGATAGAAATATATATAGTGTATGTTTTGCTCTTTTGGTTGCCTATAGATTCTAAAGTTAACTTGTAAGTTTTCTTCATTTGGTTTGTAACAAGGAGGGTGGCCTATCATTGTCATGTTTCCTCCTTGGTTTTATTTTTATGTTTTCTTTGATTATGTAATGTACAAAATCATGTAATGATGAAGATGAAGCAACCATGGATGAAGAAATAAAGAGGTGAAGGTTTCGGTTTTGCTTATAGTGTGTTGGCTAATTTTCAGTTTTTAGAAAACATAAGTGCTAGAATTTTGTTTTAACAAATTTTTGGTTGTATGAACATTTTTTTAACAAAGTTTCAGTTTTTACAAGTGATGGCATTTTTTAGTTCATATGCATAAGTTTCGATTTTTGTGAAACAATGCAAATTTTTGTTTCCTTTTGCAGAAAAATTCAATTTTATGGAATTCAAAATTTTGTTGGAAAAGAAAAGCCATTACACATTTTTTACCAAATGAGCCGGGTCATATGAGTGAAGAGTTCAAAGTAAAAGATCCAAGTCCAAGAAGAAATTGTTGGGCCTAGAAGCCTTATAATTGTATTTATGTTTCTAGGGTGGACAATCAAAAGTGGCTTATTAGTTGATGAGATGAATGGATAAATGAATGCAAATAATATGTGATATTATGTGATTGCATGTCATTTAGAAAATTGTCAACCCTTGGTTTTGCCATACATTCATTATGTATGAGATATATAATGAAACAATATAGGATGGATAATAAATTGCATCTAGATAAGATGGTATTTATTGGAACTTAAAGCCCAAAAAGATTGAGTAAGAGAGGATGCTCATGTGAGAGTCCACGATCTCTATATGATGGCCCATTTGCATGTGGTAAAGTGTTACTCCCCATTGAGGGGCATGAATCCTAGATCTTGCATGGTTTGGGTCTCCTTAAGGATAAGTCCACTTAATGGTAGCAAACGTGACCTCCCACTGAGACATGGTTTATAAGTATATTTAGTGGATAAATCAAATGGTTACACACTCACTATAATTTACAAAAAACCTTCCCATCGTAGCTCTGTTGATAAATGTATAAAACAAATTATGGTGCTTGTTTAAAAGTTAGGCATGAAGATGCTTGGTAGCTTTTTTAGTAGGGGGTCCCAGTTTTTCTTTTAATGGATAAGATGGCCCACCGTCACTTAATTCGTTATAGATAAGAAAAATAACCTTCGTATAGAAAATTAAATTTTTTTAAGTTTTGTTAAATCTATCATCAAGCATACATGCATCATTATTTTCTGCAAAGTTTCAATATTGTTGACTAGTATGCTCATTCTTTAATAATTTATTTTTCTGACATAATCACCATAAAATGAATCCACTCACTTTGCTCTCAACAAATAACAAAATTAGAAAATGGAGAGAATTTTAATGAATGGAGATGTAAACTTGACATTGTTCTTCAATAAGAACGAATTTCATGGGTATTAACTGGAAATGAGCCTACACCTCTAGGTGGAGATTCAACTCCAGAGCAAGTCCAACAATATGAGCGATGGAAAAATGTTGATAAGACTACTAAGTGCTATATTCTAGCTTCTGTTAGCGGCATATTGCAAAACCATATTGCTTGTATGAAAATTGCTAGTGTAATGGTCCATCACCTACATGCGATGTTTGGTGTGAGGATCAGGTCAACGAGGGTAAAAGCTATACAAAGGACAAAAACCTAGCGAACCGGTGCAGGGTCACGTGCTTAAGGTGATCTCTGAGGTCATTAAGGCTGAGATGCTCGGGGCGGACATGGATGCGGACACGCAAATGATTATGATCATCAATAGCTTAAACTCTTCTTTTCAATAGTTTAAGTTGGACTACGAGTTCAACAATAAGAATTACACCTTGAGTGAGTTGATGAATACATTTCAGAGTATGGAGGAGATATTGAACATCAAGGCTCATGGGTTAGAAGGTAATGGAGCATCTTCTTCTAAGCCTAAAGGTAAGGGCAAGCAAAAGAAGAAGGGTCCAATGAAAAAAAAAGGGCCTAAACAGGGGTCAAGGCCTAACCTATAAAAAAGAAGGACAAAAAGAACACCAAGGGAAAGTGTTTCCACTGTGATGAGATGGGCTACTGGAAACAAAACTATCTAAACTACTTTAATTCCCTCAAAAGCAAACAAGGTATGGGTTTCCTAAGTTTTTTAGGAAGTAGAAATGTGGCAGATTTATCTGACTTTGGGATATAAGATTCAGGAGCCACTGACCATGTTTACAATTCTTTGTAGGGCTTCCAGCAAAGGAAAAGACTAGCTAAAGGCCAGTTTCAAGTCAAGATAGTAGATGGATCCTATGTTTCGGCAAAATCAATGGGAGTCATTATTTTAGACTTTCCTAGTGGTCATAGGTTATATTTGGAGGATGTATATTACATCAGGAACATGATTTCTACTTTTTGCTTAATCAAATATAGTTATTCCTTATATTTTGAAAATTTTGTTTCTATTGGAGTTATATAAATATATTGCCCTAGAAAGCAAGTGTAATTACATGTAATTTAATCGTCTTCCATTTATAATTTTATAATGAAAATATTTATTATTAATAAAACAAAAGAGTTTGGTTTATTTGTATAAGCATAATATAACTAGTCATAAGGAACCAAGATTCTTTTGTTAATAATATACATATACATGAAGATGTATGAGAAACTTGTATATTATTAGAATCTAAATTAATTGATTCACAATTGAATAATCAAGTTAGTCGCTTGATTATGGTTTAGACTGTAGTGTTGCGATTTATCTTCACATAAGTAAAGGAGTTTACTTCAAGGGAATGATGAGTTTCAAATCATGATAGTAATCGACTATCAATAATGGCACTATTATATGATAGTAATCAACTATCGATAATGGCACTATTAAATGAATATGGAATCTAGTATGTTTTCAAGAATAAAGTAGGTCATTACTTTAGTCTTAAAACATACATTTTAGCATTTGCTTATTATGGACCACAATCTTGATGAGTGGTGAACTCATATGTGTTTCATTATAATTTTTAATATGATCATAATGGATTTTTACAAAGTATTAATCAAGTGTCTGCATGTTAGAATTATTAATTGAAATATGTATTAGGGAACATTCACTCAAATAAAGAGTTTATAGTGATATCATCACTTTTAGATGTTTTATAGATATTGGTGATTAAATTGTCACCAGGAATTTGATGGACTAGCTACCCATCAAGTCTTAACACCAAGATGAGATCTTGTATGTCATCACCATATAGAGTAAAATGGGAGATCAAGAAGGAAAAACAAATATAAAGGCAAAATGGTAATTTTACCCTTAGTTATGCATATGGCTATAATAAGGTTCATAATAAGGTTTGCAATTGGACATCTTAGTTGAAATATGTGTTGTCATAATATTTAGTAATCAAGAGTTCGATTAATTGTCTTTAGTAAAATGACACTTAGTTAATGAGATAGAATTGATTCTAATGAGATTAAACTAATTCTAGGCTTATTGGAGCTGAAATTATCTAAGTCCAATAAGATTCCCTACTAGGCTTCAAGGAATGTTATCAAGTAAAGTAAGAAATATAAATGGAGGTTTTAAAGCCCATGATTGAATGTTAGGCTTACACTAATTAATGGTTAATTAGAAGCCCAAATGAATATTTAGAAATGGGCTAGACTTTGGTTTAATTTGATTAATTAAATTAAAACAAAATTCTTAAAGAAATAGAAGGTGCAATTTTTGTTTTATTAAGACTGAATGTGTAGCTACACATTTGGCATTGAATTGTTAAATAAAGATGACATTTATCATGCTTTATCATTATTAAATTGGGTAATGATCATACCATTAAATGTCGTCTTTTAATGATGGCATGTAATGTAACCTTTTAGCATTCATTTGATTAAAGATGAAGAGGTGTATTTGATGGATGATATTCCTTCATTCATCACTAAAACCGAAATTGACATGTAATTTTAGGTTATTGGTCTTTTCATATAACCATCTTAAAACAAATGAGAAGATTCTCATTTAATGGCTTCTTTATGTTTGATTAAAGAAAGAAGTGATGCATTGGATGCTCTTCTCTTCTTTCTTTTCATACATAACCAAAATTGACAAGGTGTAAGAGAGGTGTTCTTGCATTTTTAGACTCTCTCTCCTTTCTTGCATATGTTAGCCGAAATTTGCATGAGAGGTGTGTAAAACCCCCTTACCCTAGGGTATATATCAGAATACCCTGAGGGCATTCTAGTACATAACCTATGATAATGGTGCACTACATTCAATCACAACATTCACATAGCATTACATCATCTATCTTTATTCCCTTATAAACATCATAAGGAAAGTCACAATATTTTAAAAATCAAATTTCCTCATTTCATTTCACAGAAACCGAATGCCTACAATGTATCTTTCAACATTCATACTTATACAACATCATAGTCTAATACAAAAAGTGCTACATGAAAGAGTAAATATACAAAATCTATCTAATTTGTCCGTATCCAGCTGACCGACCTTTGAGCCATTTCTTCTTGTTCCCAAAAGTAAAAGTGTCCCTCAGTAGCTAAAGTTGTCCCTCAGTCCTGAAAAGTCAACATTGCAATTTTGGTGAGTTTTATGAACTCAATGAGGTAACCACCATCGGTGGTTCACTCAATTCATGCATCACATTAATACAGGTAACATATTATTCACATATTTTTGCATATTCATAAAATATTACATTTCACTTTCAGAACAATCATCATAATCCTTTCATTCATATATGTTACACATATCAAGTATAAATGCAATGCACGTGAGACTCACTTTCATTTATTATTGTCGTTGTGACCGCATGCCTTTTTACTAACTTATATCCCTTCGTGGATACTGAGCTGTGTCAAATTATGTCTTATATCACTTAATGGATATCGGGGACATTTACAATCGAGCCTGAGGCTCTAATCACAATCTGAGCTTTAAGCTCTTTATACTGGCGACTCCAATCACAACTTCCTTTATCTTACATGCATTCATGTATTGAATGTTTCATATAACATATTCTTAGTCTATCACATGACTATACATTTACATTCAGATCACGTTTATCATCGGACCTTAGTTTGATATTCAATAGAATATTTGAGCAACATTTATTTCATCACATTCATATTTAAGGAGCACTTCTATATCTCATTCATACATCAAAATCATCGTACCTTCATTGTCTGGAATCAACACAATCAATTCACCTTCATTTAAGTGAGACTATCTAGGTTACTCACAGGTTGCTCCCGAAGCTGATGCCTCGAAGTTCCAGCAACATCTAGATGATGAAGTTCCAGTTGCTCCTCTATATCACACAATAAACATATATCACAATTTGCACAATTATGTGTTTTCATTAATGCACATGTATGTATATGCAATATGCACGATGCATGTCATGACAATCCCAGGTATCACTCTATTATCCTCATCATGCAAACATTCACATTTCCAATCTCACATAAATATCATTTATACTTATGATTTATACCTCAATAAAACCACTAAAATCTAATTTCATAACTCATTTGGTCAAATTCAGGTTTTTCCTGAAACACACCTTCGGTTCTACAGTGCATGATTAATATGATCATGAAATTGAAGTAATTTGAGAATGCTTTCTTCCTGAAAGTTGTTCTCCTATCTCTTAAGTTTCTAATGACATCAAAATCATTTAATTCGATTCAGAAATCTAAAAGTTATGGCCCAAAAATTTTGGACTATTCATAAACTAAAACAACATTCTAAAACCAACTTTAATTCAAAATATGAATTTTTAGGGACAGAATTAAAATTAGATCTCTTCAAAAAATTTGTATGCCTATGTCTCTAGTTTACTCCAAATTAAAAATCATTCCATTCTAATAACTACAACACAAGATATCTTCAAAATCCCGAAGCAAGTTACATGAAAATACTCCAGTCATCAGTTTTTTCCAGAATTTCTCATCAGTCTCATCCCATATTTATCACTAAATATCCCTCAATTGATTTCATATGTCTATGATTTTTTCTAAAGATGTAGATCAACGTGTTTGGAATCTAATGGTTTAAGTCCCATGCCATTTGGAGGTCGGGAGAACAAGTTATGATTAAAAGATCAACAAATGTTTGATATTTTTATCAACAAAGGAAGTCGTAAGTGACTATCAAAGTCACGATCATGCGTGAGCATGATCATGAGTTTTCACTCGAAGTCACGATCATGCTCTAGTACTATCACGAGTCTCCTAAATATAAAGGAAAGTCGCGATCATGCAGAAGCACGATCACGCTTTCCTTCTTCTCCTCCAAGAATGTGATTCTTCTTCTTTCTTGTATGCTAAAAATCTTCTCTAACTCCTCTCAACCCCATTTTCGACTCTCATTTAACTCAAAACATTTATAAACAAATCCAAAACCATGAATTAACACCAATTTTTCAAAACCAAAAATCTCTACGCATGTTCTTCATTTCTGCATATAATTTAAGAGGGTCCCCTCTTCCTATTCTCATTGTTCTTATTTATCGTGCTACTCACATTGCATGCCTTTTTGTTCCTTTTTATGTGAATTATTGTTATTTTTTCCTTTAACAATGATTGATGAGTTTTTAGGTTGTGATTTAATAGTCTTAATTATTTATGTTGGGACATTGTTTAAATTGAAACATAAAGAATTGACAAGCCATTATGATTAGTTCAAGTCTTCATTTATAGGAAACAAAATCTAACTTTCATGAATACGTGCTTCTTCCATATTCGTAGGTTTAATTTTAAAAATAAAAACTAGATATGATATACTTATAAAATGTGATCTATTAATTAGCTCTTATTGAACATCACCCATAATTTGATTTACAGTTAAATTTCCAATCCATTAGAAGTTTTCTAACCTTTTGGCATTCCTTACTTTCTCTTAACAGTTTGATCTATAAATTGATGAAATTCAAAGATCAAATTTTCATATAAATTTTTAATTCTTTGAAAAACAAAGATTTCCTCTTATTCTCAATAACAGTGTTGTATGCAACAGATATAAATACAAAACTATTGAACTAGTGTATTATAATAAATACAAGATTTTCCTTTTCACAAACCTATTTTGTGTTGAAGAGCATCGTGAATGGTCCAACCTCATCCTTCTTCTTTATAGTTTGTGGTTATCTGTCCATCCAGGTAAGTCATCCAACTAATGTCTGCCATATGTTTTGCTTTAATAATAGGAGCATTTGTGTTTAGGTTTTGTGGGAATGCAAAGGAGGTCTTAATTTTGTGTTGTTGTTTAAAATATTATTGTAATCATTGATGAGTTTTTATGTTCTTCTTTAGTAGTCTAAGTACTAATGTTTAGGTTTGTTTGAATCATTGATGAGTAGATGTATAAATTAAATAAATATTTTCTATATGTGGAATGAGTTTGATCTGTTATGGATGGTCTAATGCGTAATAAACCCCTAGGACAGTATGTAGGTTGGAAACCTATAATCCAGCTCCCAAGATGCTTATCAATGAAAAATTCCACGAGCCTAGGAGTCATAGTAAGAACTTGCTTTCTCAATTCACAAGTGTAAATAATGTCATATACTATAGTGCATATTTAAAATCAAACTTTGGAAATGAACTTGTAGGTGATTAATTCAAACATAAAGACTTGAACTTCAATGTAATTAATTAAAACGTAGTATTAACATAATAAATTCACATAATTAACATGACAATTCTTTGCATAATAAACTCCTAGGATGATATATAGGCTGGCAACCATAATGTAGCTCCTGTAAGGCTTATCAGTGAAAATTTCTATGAGCCTAGGAGTAACAACTAGAACTTGGTTTCTTGATTCACAGACGTAAACAATGCCATGTACCTTAGTGCTTATTTAAAATCAACTTTGGAATGAACTTGCAGGTGATTAATTCAAATATAAATACTTGAGTTTTCTAATTGTGAACTCATATGGTGTGATAGGTTGGTTTCATTTTGGAGTGGAAATGTCAAAGACCTATAAAAACTTAGGGGATGTTCTATAAAGTAAAGATTAAATATTCTGTAAACTTAGGGGAAATGAAGTATACTAACTAAGAAATCACTTTTTTAAATAAAAGTTTTTAGAAATGAGTAATGTTGATAGATCTTAGATGTATAAGCGATTAACACTTGATAGTTTCATTAATCCTGAGTTTGTTAAGAGAGTTGAAGCTTTTATTCATTGTGCATGTTCTCAACTTGCATATATAGACGGCCCAAAGGTTAGATGTTCATGTAAAAAGTGCAAACATATTCATTTTCTTCCTATTGATGAAATGAATCTCCATTTGTTAAGAAAAGTAAAACCTATAGGTGTTTTTCAATTACATGGAAAAGGAGAAAATAAGAGAATTGAAAGCGAAGCGTTTCAAGAAGATGTTTATAAAAAAAAAATGCATGTGTAATGTATAATGAGAATGAACCTTTGAATGAAACAAATAATTATTATGTTGAAATTTCATCTAGAGAGGATGAGGACAACGAGAGATCTGAAGAGGAGCCCAAGTTTGACTCTAATTCTTCAAAAAAAGAAGATGATCTTGATTTTGATTTATAGTTAAATGATCATGATAGCGATTAATTTATGTTTGTAATAGAATATTATATGAATAAATATATTATTCCATCAACAATATATTGTTATATATTGCTTTATTACTAGAATATTCAATAAAATACATATTTCAGGTTAAAAATATGCCACAAAAAAGAAACAGAAAATGATGCAGCCAAGGGTCAGACTACCACCATTTGGACCCACCAGTACAGGTATAGGTGAAGCATCATCTTATGCAGATGTGACAGAATTAGGCACTATACGTCTAGACCGACAATCCGTGTAAATTCACATTGCCTACCAACAGCTACACCATCCAATAGTCCTTCTACACCATCCACCACCCTTGTACTGACAGAGATATCAGGGGTAAATGTTACGGATGAAGGAGGCGACCTCCTGCCTAGAGCTAAGGGAATTAATGGAAGAACTTACATCATAATTTTCAACAATTTGTAAGTCAAATTCAAAAACTTTTGTAATAAATGATAACAAGATAGGTTTATATTGAAGTTATAGGTTTTAATTTGAAAATGATCTAAAATAGCTTATATATTAGGTTGGTTCCATCTAGAACATGCTCAAGAAATAAGTCATCTAAGTTCAAGGAGAAGATTGATCTTGAGGGTTATATATCGAAGAATAACTCTTAGGCGACAAAGGACTTTTATATTAGGAGTTTGAGGTACAAAAAATATATTCTTTTATATCTTATCTAATTTTATACACTAATTACATAAATATTCTAGGTTATAAGTACTTATAGTATGTTTTTCTTTTCTTTCAGAAAGAAATTTTTGGGATTCAAAATTTGATACGATAATTTAAGAAGCATGGGAAATGCGAGCTTGTACACGTTATAGAGACTTTCTTACTACGATTCCCAAGAATGGTATACATCCTCCTTATATATATGAAGATATACGGAGTTGTTGGCACCAGTATTGGACATCACCCAAGGCAATGTTCATTTTAAAACACAATTATGCAAACAGACGTGGAGGACAGAAGGGAGAGAGTCTACCCATACACACTGCAAGATCTATAACCCACTAAGAGCATGCAAAGAAACTTGTAAGTATCTAAACTTTGCACTTATATTTTGATATTTTTACTTTAATGTATAAAATTCGTTTTCAATGTAATTTGATGTATGAAATTTAGAATGATAATGTCATAAATGTCTAGTGTCATATATGATTGTGTTGTTGAGTTTTTTTTTTTTTTCAACAGGAGGTAAATATCATAAAAATAGAGGAAAATTTTCTGAAAGTTTTGTAAATTGTAGTTCACTTATAACACCTTTTTCTGATGCAGGAAAAGTCTATGGGCAGGAAGACTACACTGCATTAGCTCTTTTTACAAACCTATACTAAGAAGCTTGATGATGTGACCTTTTTCAAAACCTAATATAGAGAACTTAATGTATGTAAAATTTATGCTTTAATATTAATTCATAATAATTATCACTTATTAATATAAACATTATCTCTTGATAGAACTAAATACAAAAAAGCACTCTCAGCACTCTAAAACAGTTGACAAGGGTCAGACATATCTTGATGCAATGGGTGGTAGGGACCACCATGGAAGGATGTTTGGCTTAGGTTTATTTGTGAACATATGTTATTTTCAATCCTCCATATCTAGTACAACTGCATCTAGTAGGCAGTCAACATCTAATAATCAAAGAGTCATTTAGCTTGAGAGCACAGTAGAGAGGCTGATAGACTACATAGCCTAGCTCCGTAATAAGGTGGATGAGTTAAAAGGGAGGGGCAACACCTCATTGCCGCATTTAGAGCACCCACCTTCACCAACTACATAGCTTAGATGAACAAGTTAATGTAGATTCATTTTGCCAAAATTCTTAATTTATATTTATTTTCAAGATATTATTGTCGTAGATAATAATTTTATTATCAATTAAGATAATTTTACTTTATTTTATCAATTAACTTACTATTTAGAGAAATTAAATGCAGAAAAAATCAAAATATTATCAATATATAACCCTAGAAGGAAATGAGAAATGGTGGTTGAAATTGTCATCTATACATTTACCAATGGAATAAACAAAAATTGTAGGTAACTCTACTGACGGAACTACTTATTGTTCGTTGATAAATTTACCGACAGACATAGAGTGTCTGTCGCTAATATTAGTGACGGAAGCTTGTAACTCTATCACTAAATTTAATGATGGGATTACATGTCTGTCACTAATATTAGCGAAGGTATTATGAGTTCTTTTGCTAACTTTTAACTGTGATCGATTCTGAAGACTTGTTCCACCGGTAATTTTTATCGCCTTCTTTGTTTACTGACAAAAAACCTTAACTTTTCGTCAATAATTTCTGTTGTTAAAATCAATTATTTAGTGAAGTGAAATTTAATATAAATAAGGTATTAAAGAATCTAAATGAGGGTAACTCATTTAGGAGAATTGATGTTCGAATCTGTAAAGGAGTGAGAGGAAGAAGAATAGATGCGAACAAACATAAAAGTTGAAGATATGAAAGTCTCTATTAATGAAGTGAAAGTAGAAGAGGAGATGAGGGTGAATAAGGAAGAAAAAGCATAACTCACTCTCTTATAAGAAAAACTATTGGATTCGATAGAAGATTCAGGGAGTTTCGTTATTCCCTATTTTGTTGACAATTTGTTACTTAAAAGGGCATTATTGAACTAACTTGGTGTTTTTAATTTGATTAATTATGTCCTTTTGATTATCTTGCAATATGTAGCTTATTTGCAAGCTACTAAACTTAAACTGGGAAACATAGGTGGAAGCAAGCCACCATAATTGACCTAATTTGAGTGTCGAAGGAAGAGCACGTCAAGCTAATGACGTTAATTTTGATTATCTTGTAATATGTAGCTTATTTACAAGCTCCTAAACTAAGACTGGGCAATATAGGTGGAAGCAAATAACTCATAATTGACCTAGGTTGAGTGTGGAAGGAAGAGCACATCAAGCTAATGACGTTAAATAAATGTTAGTTGAGAGGCAACCTAAGAATTAGGATAAATTTTATTTGTTTTATTTTATTTCATTATAATTTTTTGTAGGGAAAGAATTTTTGGAATTTCATGGTCAAAAGTATCTCCAATTTCCGACTCCAACACCATCACCACTGAAACATCATAAGTTTTCTTACTCTAACCTTTTCTTTTTATTTTTCTTGTCATTGTTTCAGTCTCCCTTTGTATGCTATTTGTTTTTCTCACATTGAAGACAATATGTTGTCATTTTCTTTTAGTATCACATAGGGCCTATCACAGGAACTCTACCAATTGCAAGCATCAAACATCCCCTTCATTCAATCGCACATAAATTCTTAATCTTTTTGAAGATTTTATAGCTTCTCGTAGTAAATTCAATCATCCATACTCCCTAATAATTTGAATATTGTAAGTAAACAATGATTTGAAAATGTTATAACTATAACATGCAAAGATATGGTAATGCTCTTTTGATTGATTTATGTCCATGCAAATGTTGTTACAACTATTAAGAATGCCACACCCACTCTACGTATTAACACCTTGTTTTACTGGATTTGGTACAAAGTAGCCTCTCGCTTTCAATTTTGTTGACCAAATTCACCTACTCAAGTCATGGATGCAATTGAAGGCAATTAATAGGTTTTATTTTATCAACAAAAATAGCATCAACAACAAGGACAAACTACAATAGAGAAAATGGAGGGGAATTGAAGGGGAAATCTTTAAAGAGAGGGAAGGTGAGATGAGTATATACACAAGGGGTATATCTAGGTCATAAGGGTCTATATGGTTGATAGTTTTTGTATTTTTGATTGCGTCAATTTGTTACTTCCTTATGTGGTCATTGTTAGGTTATTATTAGGAGACGTGGGTGTAGTAAGCCTATGTCCTTATTTGCATTATTTTAGCCTCATTTATGAGAATGGTGTTTTTAAAGTCCTGAATTTAAGTTTTGTACTTTGTTAAGAGGGAAAGACGTGAAGAAAGTATTTGAACTCCTCTCCAACTCTTTCTCTCTCTAACCCTTTCTCTCCCTAATTTCCTTCTCTCTCAAAAATTCTTATATCAGTTGGTATCAAAACTTGTTTTTCTCACACAGAAACACGTGACAAGACCAACGCTAAATTTTTTAATGATGTGAGTGAGATCCTAACTCACCATAAGTCTCTAATGGATCAATTTCAATCTCACTGTGAAAACTTGAATGCAGCCTTTCAAACGGTCTTTACCAAAGTGCAATCCTTACGACTCTAAGGTACTTACATTAGTTCACAAGAAGTGAACACCTTTGCCATTGTGGAAAGTTCTCATTCTTCCAATGTCAATTGATCAACCCTTAATTAAGTCTCTTTGTTACCACTATCGTTGAATTTTCCTTTTTTCTGACAATCCTATAGGTTGGATATACACAACAAAGCAATATTTTTAATTTAAGACAATACCACCTAATCAACAAGTTCCATTGGCTTTATTCCATCTCAAAGGCATAGCCTTACAATGGCACCAGTGGCATATGAAATTCAAGGAACCATTGACATGGAAAAATTCACAAAAGCACTTTTGCTTCACTTCAGCCCTATCGAATATGATGATCCCTTTGAAGCACTTTCCTAACTTAAGCAACTAACCACTGTAGAAGCCTATCAAGAAGCCCTCAAATAACTCTTTGACTAAGTGGATGGGTTACTAGAAAGCTTCCTTATTGGTGTATTATAGCAAGCTTACAAAACGAAATATGATTCGAAGTGAAGATCAAGCAATTGCATTCCTTGGAAGAGGCCATTGGCATAGCCAGGCTGACTAAGGAATGGAACCACCTCAGCAAGAAAACTTTAATACCAACATGTGTAACAGCCCAGAACACCCGCTTATAGATATTGTTCGTTTTAGGCCTTGGCCCAACCAAGCCCTCACGGTTTTGTTCCTTCCATACACTCGCTCAGGAGAACGCATCTGTAAGGGAGGCCTAGCCACCTGCCGGTCCAATCGGCTCGAGTACTGGCTCTGATACCACTGTAATAGCCCAAATCATCCGCTTACAAATATTGTTCGCTTTGGGCCTTGGCCCAACCAAGCCCTCACGGTTTTGTTCCTCCCGTACACTCGCTTAGGAGAACGCATCTATAAGGGAGAGGTATCTGTACCCCTATAAGGCATACTTTGTTCCCCTTTCTAACCGATATGAGATCTCACATTAGAAGAGGTATCAGAGCCGGTACCTAAATCGTTATGCCAGTTAGGCTGGGCCCTAAGGGGGTGGAGAAGGGAATGAAGTACGCCTTATAAGGATACAGATACCTCTCCCTTACAAACTCGTTCTCCCGAGCTATTGTGCGGGAGGAACAAAACCGTGAGGGCTTGGTTGGGCCAAGGCCTAAAGCAGATAATATCTGTAAGCGAGTGATCTGGGCTGTTACAACATGTCCATTCACTATTACCATTAAACCACCGGTTTCTCCAAATGTTGGTTTATTAGAACCCCCACCCACTATAAGATCAACTCTTTCTTTGAATTTTTCACCATTTCATTAATTGATGACTCAAGATGCCCCAAAACAAAGAGAAAAAGTCTTTTGTTATTATTGTGATGAACGATTTGTGCCAGGACATAGATGTGCATGACCATAGTTTTTTATGATTGAGGATGCACCAAACCATGACCCAGTTGAAATGGCCACAACTAAATAAGCCAAAAAAAGTAAGAGAGTCGTTACCTGAATTATTATTACAGGCAATCATGGGAACTTTCCATCCCCAAACCATCTAAGTTCCCTATAAACTTTGAAACAAAGATCTTAAAATGCTAATTGATGGAGGCATCACCCACAACTTTATTAACCATGCAGGGATAACTAAGTTTTGTTACATGTGGATTGACAATAGCAGTTCCAAGTTATTGTAGCCAACTGTTAGACCCTTAAGTCCAGACTATGGAATTGTGTGAGTGTTGGCAAGCCTTGGCTAATGCTTGGCACACAGGTTGGCATGAGGAAGGCATGTTGACGAGGAAACAAGGCAAAGTCTTGCAAGTTGTCAAGAAAAACCTGAGGAACTTGTGAAGTAGGCGAGGGATGTGGAAAGTATCGACGAAGATCTCGAGAGTAGGCGAGATTCGATATGCTTGGGCATGCGTAGGCACACGTTGGCAAAAATCTTTGACGAGATGTGAGATTCAGATGTGAGGTCATGTGGAGTTGGCAAACTAAGTCATGCGAGACCCAAAGATGTGTCAGAAGGCACAAAGGTATGCGAGAGATCCCACGAGGATGCGTGAAGGCATAGCGTGACGGGGCATGTAAGAACTTAACTTTGGCAAGATAGGTCGAAGGTATGTAAGTGTATGAGGTTTCGTACTAACTCGAATTGTGACTTATACTTAGTCATAAAGCGACAAGACTGCACCATGAGTGAGCTTAATCATGGAAGATCGACTTGTCCATAGACTTGCATTAATGGACTTATGTGCGGATAGGCCATGGTGAAAACACAGTAGCAGTGATATGGCAGCTGTGCATGATGTGGCACATGATGAGGAGAAGATAAGATCATAGTGGATAAACATCTAAGAGATAAAAATCATGTGGAAGGATCATCTAAAGATAGAGGAGATCTTCATGGATAAGGATAATCATTTTTAGATAGGGTAATCTTTTATCTTGTTAATATGATATAACTTAATCCTATAAGATAAGATAGGATAAGATTGTGATCTTAGCTAGTAGATTTCTATTAGGACTCTTAGTCATCTGAAGGAGCCTATAAATAACTCATCAGAGTTAAGACCTATTCATTCAATCATTAAGAGAAACTCATTGAGAGAACACTCAGAGGAGAGAGCTTTGAGAGTTGAGAGCTTTTGAGAGAGTTCTCATTGTAAGGACTTCAAGTAGGGAGTTCCTTAAGTTCTTCGAGAAGGGGGTACTTTTATCTTTTGTTAACATTTTATTGAGGATTAATGAAACAGTAGCTTCAACTATATTTAAAATCTCTTGTTGTTTTCTTTACTCTATTTTACACTTGTTTTCTTTATGTGTGTGAGAGAAACAATTTAAACACTTATGTGCGTGTGAGCTGTTCTAGAGCTAATAGGATTGTTCGACAACATTCACGTGAGAAGTCTGAATCTTGCTTAAGCTGACCTAAGTGAGATTGCTGCACGAAGGTGGATGCGACTTACAATAGAAGTCAATCCAAAGTAGACCTTTGTGATAGCTAGTATCAGAGTCGATCAAAAGTGATGGCTGGTGGAAGTAATCTAACTAAAAGAGTTACTAGAATGGAGGTGATTCTTGAGTCTCTATCCCTAACGAATGAGGGAGGAGTTGCTTTGTTGGAATGTATTGGAGCCTTGGAGAGGTAACTTCAAGCAACTATAAGAGCGCTCGAAGAACAGATGAAAGCTCGTGAGGAGATAGGTTATGACCTGTTGGTCCTCAAACATGCAATGGTAAAGCATAAGATGGGTGTCTGAGTGGAAATCACTATGGTGAACGTACGGGAGCCACAAGTTTTCAATGGCAAATAGAGTGCTAAGGAGGTCAAATTTTTTTTTAGGGATATGGAGTAGTACTTTATAGCGGCAAAGGTAGCGAACTCAGAGAAGGTGTCGATCACAACAATGTACCTGGTGGGTGATGCGAAGCTGTGATAGAGAATAAGAACCTCCAGCGACATCAGTGCGGGTAGACCTCCCATCGACACTTGGGAGAAGATGAAGAGGGAGCTAATGGATCAATTCCTACCTAACAACACTTCATGGCTCACGAGGGAAGCTTGGAAGGGTTTGATGCAAGACAGCTCAGTGAGGGAATATGTGAGGAAGTTCATATGTCGCAGTAGGACAAGTTGTTCAATTTCATCAGCGGCTTGTAAGGTTGTACACAAACAGAACTTCAAAGGTAGAATGTGAAGGACCTCCCTAGCGTAATACCGGTGGCACATGCCTTGGTGGATTTCCAATAGCTAACGCCAATTCTACCCAGCGGAGAGTGCAAGAAACATGGTAGATTCTAGGATGTAAAGGAAAAAGGCAAAGAGAAGGTGGAAGAATCTTCTCAACATAAAAAGAAGCAATCAAATGGGAAGGTTGCATCCTTCATCTGTGAGGAGCCACATTTTGCTCGAGAATGCCCGAATAGGAAGAAAGGCGAGGAGCAAATGAATTCCATAGTTATGAAGGAAAAAGGAGGGAGCGATGAAGATGACTTGGGAGAAGGAGCCATCAACAACTTTGCTTATTTGAATGTCAAGAGCCTCGTGGAGGAGCACCCATGCAAGAACAAACTCAAACAAAATAGGAAATGGTACGAGGGAAAGGTGCCATTGGAATAAAAGGCTTGCTCTAGTCTTCAATAGTTAGCAAAGGAGTCTTCGAGGGAATCACTCGTGGAGGAGTGCCTACAGATTATTTCGAAGAAGGCATCAAATTCTTCTAGTGGAGGTGGTTTGTTAGACCCCTAAGTCTAGACTGCGAGATCATACGAGTGTTGGCAAGCCTTGGCCAGTACTTGACATGTAAGTCGGCACAAGGAAGACAAGTTCATGAGGGAACAAAGTGAAGTCTTGCAAGTTGCTGAGCAAAACCTGAGGAGCTTGCAATGTTGGACCCCGTCTCCGAGGCCCAACATTCGGACCCATACAAGCAGGGAAGACCCAAAACCGAACACAAACCGACCACAATTAGAGAAATTTTAATAGAAAATTTGGGATTGGCTTTTTAATG